>CAVNZX010000121.1:0-66450 GCA_963693515.1 Pipistrellus nathusii
ATTTGGCCTTCTTGTCCAGGTATAAACATTGGGAACATGGACAAACAACTATCTAAACACTGTTATGAACCTGTAAAGCTCGGGAAAATTGTCTCTCACCTATGTTTTAGAGTTTAATGATACATCTCAGTGAAGTGTAAGGCTTACTGAAGTGGCTAAATGTGTTTATTTCTCTATTTCAAGTGCATACTGCCGTGTTTTTCACACATTCACCATTCTAGTCTCCTTAAAGGAAAAAACATAGGATTCATACACTGTTTAATATCCTCTAAACTCAAATTAAGTTATTTCTGGATCTAAGATAGGTTTTCTACAGGAACAACTCAGGTGGACAAGTGTTTTACACATGTTCTTTGTGAGTTCTCATCTATTTCTTGTCATTTTCCCAGAATTACTAATGTTTTCTTGTAGTTTCTAACATTATGACTTCTTGTCCTGGTATAAACATTGGGAACCTGGACCAACCACTACCTAAACACTGTTAGGGACCTGAAAACTCGGGAAAATTGTCTCTCAACTATGTTTTAGAGTTTAATGATACATCTCAGTGAAGTGTAAGGATTTCCAAAGCTGCTAAATGTGTTCATTTCTGTATTTCAAGTGTATTCTGCCTTGCATTTCACACGTTTACCATTCTAGGCTTCTTTTAGTAAACAACATAGGATTCATACACTGTTTAATGTCCTCTAAACTCAAATTAAGGAATGCCTGGATCTAAGATACGTTTTCTACAGGAACAACTCAGTTGGACAACTGTTTTATACATGTTCTATGTGAGTTCTCATTTTTATTCTTATTTTCCCAGAATTACTGATGTTTTCTTGTAGTTTCTAATATTTGGCCTTCTTATCCAGGTATAAACATTGGGAACATGGACAAACAACTATCTAAACACTGTTATTAACCTGTAAAGCTCGGGAACATTGTTTCTCACCTATGTCTTAGAGTTTAATGATACATCTCAGTGAGGTGTAAGGTTTTCCAAAGCAGCTAAATATGTTTATTTCTCTATTTCAAGTGCATTCTGCCGTATTTTACACACATTCACCATTCTAGTCTCCTTAAAGGAAACAACATAGGATTCATACACTGTTTAATGTCCTCTAAACTCAAATTAAGTTATTCCTGGATCTAAGATCCGTTTTCTACAGGAACAACTCAGTTGGACAAGTGTTTTACACATGTTCTATGTGAATTCTCATCTATTTATTGTCATTTTCCCAGAATTACTGATGTTTTCTTGTAGTTTCTAACATTTGGCCTTCTTGTCCAGGTATAAACATTGGGAACATGGACAAACAACTATCTAAACACTGTTATGAACCTGTAAAGCTCGGGAACATTGTCTCTCACCTATGTTTTAGAGTTTAATGATACATCTCAGTGAGGTGTAAGGCTTTCCAAAGCGGCTAAATGTGTTTATTTCTCTATTTCAAGTGCATTCTGCAGTGTTTTACACACATTCACCATTCTAGTCTCCTTAAAGGAAACAACATAGGATTCATACACTGTTTAATGTCCTCTAAACTCAAATTAAGGTATTGCTGGATCTAAGATACGTTTTCTACAGCAACAACTCAGTTGGACAAGAGTTTTACACATGTTCTATGTGAGTTCCTCATCTATTTATTGTCATTTTCCCAGAATTACTGATGTTTTCTTGTAGTTTCTAACATTTGGCCTTCTTGTCCAGGTATAAACATTGGGAACATGGACAAACAACTATCTAAACACTGTTATGTTCCTGTAAAGCTCGGGAACAATGTCTCTCAACTATGTTTTAGAGTTTAATGATACATCTCAGTGAAGTGTAAGGCTTTCCGAAGTGGCTAAATGTGTTTATTTCTCTATTTCAAGTGCATTCTGCCGTGTATTGCACACATTCACCATTCTAGTCTCCTTAAAGAAAACAACATAGCATTCATACACTGTTTAATGTGCTCTAAACTCGAATTAAGGAATTCCAGGATCTATAATAAAGTTTTCCACAAGAAGAACTCTGTTGAAGAAGTGTTTTAAACATGTTCTATGCGACTTCTCATCTATTTATTGTCATTTTTACAGAATTCCGATGTTTTCTTGTAGTTTCTAACATTTGGCCTTCTGGTCCCGGTATAAACATTGGGAACATGGACAAACAACTACCTAAACACTGTTAGGAACCTGTAAAGCTAGGGAACATTGTCTCTCACCTATGTTTTAGAGTTTACTGATACATCTCAGTGAAGTGTAAGGCTTTCCGAAGTGGCTAAATGTGTTTATTTCTCTATTTCAAGTGCATTCTGCCGTGTATTGCACACATTCACCATTCTAGTCTCCTTAAAGAAAACAACATAGGATTCATACAATGTTTAATGACCTGTAAACTCAAATTAAGTTATTCCTGGATCTAAGATCCGTTTTCTACAGGAACAACTCAGTTGGACAAGTGTTTTACACATGTTCTATGTGAGTTCTCATCTATTTATTGTTATTTCCCCAGAATTACTGATGTTTTCTTGTAGTTTCTAACATTTGGCCTTCTTGTCCAGGTATAAACATTGGGAACCTGGACCAACCACTACCTAAACACTGTTAGGGACCTGAAAACCTCATGAAAATTGTCTCTCAACTATGTTTTAGAGTTTAATGAAACATCTCAGTGAAGTGTAAGGCTTTCCAAAGCTGCTAAATGTGTTTATTTCTCTATTTCAAGTGTATTCTGCCTTGCATTTCACACCTTTACCATTCTAGGCTCCTTTAAGTAAAAAACATTGGATTCATACACTGTTTAATGTCCTCTAAACTCAAATTAAGGTATTGCTGGATCTAAGATACGTTTTCTACAGCAACAACTCAGTTGGACAAGAGTTTTACACATGTTCTATGTGAGTTCCTCATCTATTTATTGTCATTTTCCCAGAATTACTGATGTTTTCTTGTAGTTTCTAACATTTGGCCTTCTTGTCCAGGTATAAACATTGGGAACATGGACAAACAACTATCTAAACACTGTTATGTTCCTGTAAAGCTCGGGAACATTGTCTCTCATATATGTTTTAGAGTTTAATGATACATCTCAGTGAAGTGTAAGGCGTACTGAAGTGGCTATATGTGTTTATTTCTCTATTTCAAGTGCATACTGCCGTGTTTTTCACACATTCACCATTCTAGTCTCCTTAAAAAAAACAACATAGGATTCATACACTGTTTAATGTCCTCTAAACTCAAATTAAGTTTTTCCTGGATCTAAGATACGTTTTCTACAGGAACAACTCATTTGGACAAGTGTTTTACACATGTTCTATGTGAGTTCTCATCTATTTCTTGTCATTTTCCCAGAATTACTGATGTTTTCTTGTAGTTTCTAACATTAGGCCTTCTTGTACACGTTCAAACATTGGGAACCTGGACCAACCACTACCTAAACACTGTTAGGGACCTGAAAACCTCGGGAAAATTGTCTCTCAACTATGTTTTAGAGTTTAATGATACATCTCAGTGAAGTGTAAGGATTTCCAAAGCTGCTAAATGTGTTCATTTCTGTATTTCAAGTGTATTCTGCCTTGCATTTCACACGTTTACCATTCTAGGCTTCTTTTAGTAAACAACATAGGATTCATACACTATTTAATGTCCTCTAAACTCAAATTAAGGAATTCCTGGATCTAAGATACGTTTTCTACAGGAACAACTCATTTGGACAAGTGTTTTACACATGTTCTATGTGAGTTCTCATTTTTATTCTTATTTTCCCAGAATTACTGATGTTTTCTTGTAGTTTCTAATATTTGGCCTTCTTATCCAGGTATAAACATTGGGAACATGGACAAACAACTATCTAAACACTGTTATGAACCTGTAAAGCTCGGGAACATTGTTTCTCACCTATGTCTTAGAGTTTAATGATACATCTCAGTGAGGTGTAAGGTTTTCCAAAGCGGCTAAATATGTTTATTTCTCTATTTCAAGTGCATTCTGCCGTATTTTACACACATTCACCATTCTAGTCTCCTTAAAGGAAACAACATAGGATTCATACACTGTTTAATATCCTCTAAACTCAAATTAAGTTATTCCTGGATCTAAGATACGTTTTCTACAGGAACAACTCATTTGGACAAGTGTTTTACACATGTTCTATGTGAGTTCTCATCTATTTCTTGTCATTTTCCCAGAATTACTGATGTTTTCTTGTAGTTTCTAACATTAGGCCTTCTTGTCCACGTACAAACATTGGGAACCTGGACCAACCACTACCTAAACACTGTTAGGAACCTGAAAACCTCAGGAACATTGTCTCTCAACTATGTTTTAGAGTTTAATGATACATCTCAGTGAAGTGTAAGGCTTTCCGAAGTGGCTAAATGTGTTTATTTCTCTATTTCAAGTGTATTCTGCCATGAAATTCACACATTCACCATTCTAGTCTCCTTAAAGGAAACAACATAGGATTCATACACTGTTCAATGTCCTCTAAACTCAAATTAAGTTATTCCTGGATCTAAGATCCGTTTTCTACAGGAACAACTCAGTTGGACAAGTGTTTTACACATGTTCTATGTGAGTTCTCATCTATTTATTGTCATTTTCCCAGAATTACTGATGTTTTCTTGTAGTTTCTAACATTTGGCCTTCTTATCCAGGTATAAACATTGGGAACATGGACAAACAACTATCTAAACACTGTTATGAACCTGTAAAGCTCGGGAACATTGTCTCTCACATATGTTTTAGAGTTGAATGATACATCTCAGTGAAGTGTAAGGCTTTCCGAAGTGGCTAAATGTGTTTATTTCTCTATTTCAAGTGCATTCTGCCGAGTATTGCACACATTCACCATTCTAGTCTCCTTAAAGAAAACAACATAGGATTCATACACTGTTTAATGTGCTCTAAACTCGAATTAAGGAATTCCAGGATCTATGATAAAGTTTTCCACAAGAAGAACTCTGTTGAAGAAGTGTTTTAAACATGTTCTATGCGACTTCTCATCTATTTATTGTCATTTTCCCAGAATTCCGATGTTTTCTTGTAGTTTCTAACATTTGGCCTTCTGGTCCAGGTATAAACATTGGGAACATGGACAAACAACTATCTAAACACTGTTAGAAACCTGTAAAGGTAAGGAACATTGTCTCTCACCTATGTTTTAGAGTTTAATGATACATCTCAGTGAAGTGTAAGGCTTTCCGAAGCTGCTAAATGTGTTTATTTCTCTATTTCAAGTGCATTCTGCCGTGTATTGCACACATTCACCATTCTAGTCTCCTTAAAGAAAACAACATAGGATTCATACAATGTTTAATGTCCTGTAAACTCAAATTAAGTTATTCCTGGATCTAAGATCCGTTTTCTACAGGAACAACTCAGTTGGACAAGTGTTTTACACATGTTCTATGTGAGTTCTCATCTATTTATTGTTATTTCCCAGAATTACTGATATTTTCTTGTAGTTTCTAACATTTGGCCTTCTTGTCCAGGTATAAACATTGGGAACCTGAACCAACCACTACCTAAACATTGTTAGGGACCTGAAAACCTCATGAAAATTGTCTCTCAACTATGTTTTAGAGTTTAATGAAACATCTCAGTGAAGTGTAAGGCTTTCCAAAGCTGCTAAATGTGTTTATTTCTCTATTTCAAGTGTATTCTGCCTTGCATTTCACACCTTTACCATTCTAGGCTCCTTTAAGTAAAAAACATTGGATTCATACACTGTTTAATGTCCTCTAAACTCAAATTAAGGTATTGCTGGATCTAAGATACGTTTTCTACAGCAACAACTCAGTTGGACAAGAGTTTTACACATGTTCTATGTGAGTTCCTCATCTATTTATTGTCATTTTCCCAGAATTACTGATGTTTTCTTGTAGTTTCTAACATTTGGCCTTCTTGTCCAGGTATAAACATTGGGAACATGGACAAACAACTATCTAAACACTGTTATGAACCTGTAAAGCTCGGGAACATTGTCTCTCATATATGTTTTAGAGTTTAATGATACATCTCAGTGAAGTGTAAGGCGTACTGAAGTGGCTATATGTGTTTATTTCTCTATTTCAAGTGCATACTGCCGTGTTTTTCACACATTCACCATTCTAGTCTCCTTAAAGGAAAAAACATAGGATTCATACACTGTTTAATGTCCTCTAAACTCAAATTAAGTTATTCCTGGATCTAAGATCCGTTTTCTACAGGAACAACTCATTTGGACAAGTGTTTTTACACATGTTCTATGTGAGTTCTCATCTATTTCTTGTCATTTTCCCAGAATTACTGATGTTTTCTTGTAGTTTCTAACATTAGGCCTTCTTGTCCACGTACAAACATTGGGAACCTGGACCAACCACTACCTAAACACTGTTAGGAACCTGAAAACCTCGGGAACATTGTCTCTCAACTATGTTTTAGAGTTTAATGATACATCTCAGTGAAGTGTAAGGCTTTCCAAAGCTGCTAAATGTGTTTATTTCTCTATTTCAAGTGTATTCTGCCTTGCATTTCACACGTTTACCATTCTAGGCTCCTTTAAGTAAACAACATAGGATTCATACACTGTTTAATGTCCTCTAAACTCAAATTAAGAAATTCCTGGATCTAAGATACCTTTTCTACAGGAACAACTCAGTTGGACAAGTGTTTTACACATGTTCTATGTGAGTTCTCATCTATTTATTGTCATTTTCCCAGAATTACTGATGTTTTCTTGTAGTTTCTAACATTTGGCTTCTTATCCAGGTATAAACATTGGGAACATGGACAAACAACTATCTAAACACTGTTATGAACCTGTAAAGCTCGGGAACATTGTCTCTCACATCTGTTTTAGAGTTTAATGATACATCTCAGTGAAGTGTAAGGCTTTCCGAAGTGGCTAAATGTGTTTATTTCTCTATTTCAAGTGCATTCTGCCGTGTATTTCACACATTCACCATTCTAGTCTCCTTAAAGAAAACAACATAGGATTCATACACTGTTTTATGTGCTCTAAACTCCAATTAAGGAATTCCAGGATCTATGATAAAGTTTTCCACAAGAAGAACTCTGTTGAAGAAGTGTTTTAAACATGTTCTATGCGACTTCTCATCTATTTATTGTCATTTTCCCCGAATTCCCGATGTTTTCTTGTAGTTTCTAACATTTAGCCTTCTGGTCCAGGTATAAACATTGGGAACATGGACAAACAACTACCTAAACACTGTTAGGAACCTGTAAAGCTAGGGAACATTGTCTCTCACCTATGTTTTAGAGTTTAATGATACATCTCAGTGAAGTGTAAGGCGTACTGAAGTGGCTATATGTGTTTATTTCTCTATTTCAAGTGCATACTGCCGTGTTTTTCACAATTCACCATTCTAGTCTCCTTAAAGGAAAAAACATAGGATTCATACACTGTTTAATGTCCTCTAAACTCAAATTAACTTATTCCTGGATCTAAGATACGTTTTCTACAGGAACAACTCATTTGGACAAGTGTTTTACACATGTTCTATGTGAGTTCTCATCTATTTCTTGTCATTTTCCCAGAATTTCTGATGTTTTCTTGTAGTTTCTAACATTAGGCCTTCTTGTCCACGTACAAACATTGGGAACCTGGACCAACCACTACCTAAACACTGTTAGGAACCTGAAAACCTCAGGAACAATGTCTCTCAACTATGTTTTAGAGTTTAATGATACATCTCAGTGAAGTGTAAGGCTTTCCGAAGTGGCTAAATGTGTTTATTTCTCTATTTCAAGTGTATTCTTCAGTGAAATTCACACATTCACCATTCTAGTCTCCTTAAAGGAAACAACATAGGATTCATACACTGTTTAATGTCCTCTAAACTCAAATTAAGTTATTCCTGGATCAAAGATCCGTTTTCTACAGGAACAACTCAGTTGGACAAGTGTTTTACACATGTTCTATGTGAGTTCTCATCTATTTATTGTCATTTTCCCAGAATTACTGATGTTTTCTTGTAGTTTCTAACATTTGGCCTTCTTATCCAGGTATAAACATTGGGAACATGGACAAACAACTATGTAAACACTGTTATGAACCAGTAAAGCTCGGGAGCATTGTCTGTCACCTATGTTTTAGATTTTAATGATACATCTCAGTGAAGTGTAAGGCTTTCCGAAGTGGAGAAATGTGTTTATTTCTCTATTTCAAGTGCATTCTGCCGTGTATTTCACACATTCACCATTCTAGTCTCCTTAAAGGAAACAACATAGGATTCATACACTGTTTAATGTCCTCTAAACTCAAATTAAGGAATGACTGGATCTAAGATACGTTTTCTACAGGAACAACTCAGTTGGACAAGTGTTTTACACATGTTCTATGTGAGTTCTCATCTATTTATTGTCATTTTCCCAGAATTACTGATGTTTTCTTGTAGTTTCTAACATTTGGCCTTCTTGTCCAGGTATAAACATTGGGAACATGGACAAACAACTATCTAAACACTGTTATGAACCTGTAAAGCTCGGGATCATTGTCTCTCAACTATGTTTTAGCGTTTAATTATACATCTCAGTGAAGTGTTCGGCTTTCTGAAGATGCTAAATGTGTTTATTTCTCTATTTCAAGTGCATTCTGCCGTATATTTCACACATTCACCATTCTAGTCTCCATAAAGGAAAAAACATTGGATTCATACACTGTTTAATGTGCTCTAAACTCGAATTAAGGAATTCCAGGAACTATGATAAAGTTTTCCACAAGAAGAACTCTGTTGAAGAAGTGTTTTAAACATGTTCTATGCGACTTCTCATCTATTTATTGTCATTTTCCCAGAATTCCGATGTTTTCTTGTAGTTTCTAACATTTGGCCTTCTTGTCCAGGTATAAACATTGGGAACATGGACAAACAACTATCTAAACACTGTTATGAAACTGTAAAGCTCGGGATCATTGTGTCTCACCTATGTTTTAGAGTTTAATGATACATCTCAGTGAAGTGTAAGGCTTTCCGAAGTGGCTAAATGTGTTTATTTCTCTATTTCAAGTGCATTCTGCCATGTATTGCACACATTCACCATTCTAGTCTCCTTAAAGAAAACAACATAGGATTCATACAATGTTTAATGTCCTGTAAACTCAAATTAAGTTATTCCTGGATCTAAGATCCGTTTTCTACAGGAACAACTCAGTTGGACAAGTGTTTTACACATGTTCTATGTGAGTTCTCATCTATTTATTGTTATTTCCCCAGAATAACTGATGTTTTCTTGTAGTTTCTAACATTTGGCCTTCTTGTCCAGGTATAAACATTGGGAACCTGGACCAACCACTACCTAAACACTGTTAGGGACCTGAAAACCTCATGAAAATTGTCTCTCAACTATGTTTTAGAGTTTAATGAAACATCTCAGTGAAGTGTAAGGCTTTCCAAAGCTGCTAAATGTGTTTATTTCTCTATTTCAAGTGTATTCTGCCTTGCATTTCACACCTTTACCATTCTAGGCTCCTTTAAGTAAAAAACATTGGATTCATACACTGTTTAATGTCCTCTAAACTCAAATTAAGGTATTGCTGGATCTAAGATACGTTTTCTACAGCAACAACTCAGTTGGACAAGAGTTTTACACATGTTCTATGTGAGTTCCTCATCTATTTATTGTCATTTTCCCAGAATTACTGATGTTTTCTTGTAGTTTCTAACATTTGGCCTTCTTGTCCAGGTATAAACATTGGGAACATGGACAAACAACTATCTAAACACTGTTTATGAACCTGTAAAGCTCGGGAACATTGTCTCTCATATATGTTTTAGAGTTTAATGATACATCTCAGTGAAGTGTAAGGCGTACTGAAGTGGCTATATGTGTTTATTTCTCTATTTCAAGTGCATACTGCCGTGTTTTTCACACATTCACCATTCTAGTCTCCTTAAAGGAAAAAACATAGGATTCATACACTGTTTAATGTCCTCTAAACTCAAATTAAGTTATTCCTGGATCTAAGATCCGTTTTCTACAGGAACAACTCAGTTGGACAATTGTTTTACACATGTTCTATGTGAGTTCTCATTTTTATTCTTATTTTCCCAGAATTACTGATGTTTTCTTGTAGTTTCTAATATTTGGCCTTCTTATCCAGGTATAAACATTGGGAACATGGACAAACAACTATCTAAACACTGTTATGAACCTGTAAATCTCGGGAACATTGTCTCTCACCTATGTTTTAGAGTTTAATGATACATCTCAGTGAGGTGTAAGGCTTTCCAAAGCGGCTAAATATGTTTATTTCTCTATTTCAAGTGCATTCTGCCGTGTTTTACACACATTCACCATTCTAGTCTCCTTAAAAAAAACAACATAGGATTCATACACTGTTTAATGTCCTCTAAACTCAAATTAAGTTTTTCCTGGATCTAAGATACGTTTTCTACAGGAACAACTCATTTGGACAAGTGTTTTACACATGTTCTATGTGAGTTCTCATCTATTTCTTGTCATTTTCCCAGAATTACTGATGTTTTCTTGTAGTTTCTAACATTAGGCCTTCTTGTACACGTACAAACATTGGGAACCTGGACCAACCACTACCTAAACACTGTTAGGAACCTGAAAACCTCAGGAACGTTGTCTCTCACCTATGTTTTAGATTTTAATGATACATCTCAGTGAAGTGTACGGCTTTCCGAAGTGGCTAAATGTGTTTATTTCTCTATTTCAAGTGCATTCTGCCGTGTATTTCACACATTCACCATTCTAGTCTCCTTAAAGGAAACAACATAGGATTCATACACTGTTTAATGTCCTCTAAACTCAAATTAAGTTATTCCTGGATCTAAGATCCGTTTTCTACAGGAACAACTTAGGTGGACAAGTGTTTTACACATATTCTATGTGAGTTCTCATCTATTTATTGTCATTTTCCCAGAATAACTGATGTTTTCTTGTAGTTTCTAACATTTGGCCTTCTTGTCCAGGTATAAACATTGGGAACATGGACAAGCAACTATCTAAACACTGTTATGAACCTGTAAAGCTCGGGATCATTGTCTCTCAACTATGTTTTAGCGTTTAATTATACATCTCAGTGAAGTGTTCGGCTTTCTGAAGCTGCTAAATGTGTTTATTTCTCTATTTCAAGTGCATTCTGCCGTGTATTTCACACATTCACCATTCTAGTCTCCATAAAGGAAACAACATTGG
Source organism: Pipistrellus nathusii (assembly GCA_963693515.1). Lineage (NCBI taxonomy): Eukaryota > Metazoa > Chordata > Mammalia > Chiroptera > Vespertilionidae > Pipistrellus > Pipistrellus nathusii. Next base: position 11,137 of record CAVNZX010000121.1, read on the forward strand.
ATTCATACACTGTTTAATGTGCTCTAAACTCGAATTAAGGAATTTCAGGATCTATGATAAAGTTTTCCACAAGAAGAACTCTGTTGAAGAAGTGTTTTAAACATGTTCTATGCGACTTCTCATCTATTTATTGTCATTTTCCCAGAATTCCGATGTTTTCTTGTAGTTTCTAACATTTAGCCTTCTGGTCCAGGTATAAACATTGGGAACATGGACAAACAACTACCTAAACACTGTTAGGAACCTGTAAAGCTAGGGAACATTGTCTCTCACCTATGTTTTAGAGTTTAATGATACATCTCAGTGAAGTGTAAGGCGTACTGAAGTGGCTATATGTGTTTATTTCTCTATTTCAAGTGCATACTGCCGTGTTTTTCACAATTCACCATTCTAGTCTCCTTAAAGGAAAAAACATAGGATTCATACACTGTTTAATGTCCTCTAAACTCAAATTAACTTATTCCTGGATCTAAGATACGTTTTCTACAGGAACAACTCATTTGGACAAGTGTTTTACACATGTTCTATGTGAGTTCTCATCTATTTCTTGTCATTTTCCCAGAATTTCTGATGTTTTCTTGTAGTTTCTAACATTAGGCCTTCTTGTCCACGTACAAACATTGGGAACCTGGACCAACCACTACCTAAACACTGTTAGGAACCTGAAAACCTCAGGAACAATGTCTCTCAACTATGTTTTAGAGTTTAATGATACATCTCAGTGAAGTGTAAGGCTTTCCGAAGTGGCTAAATGTGTTTATTTCTCTATTTCAAGTGTATTCTTCAGTGAAATTCACACATTCACCATTCTAGTCTCCTTAAAGGAAACAACATAGGATTCATACACTGTTTAATGTCCTCTAAACTCAAATTAAGTTATTCCTGGATCAAAGATCCGTTTTCTACAGGAACAACTCAGTTGGACAAGTGTTTTACACATGTTCTATGTGAGTTCTCATCTATTTATTGTCATTTTCCCAGAATTACTGATGTTTTCTTGTAGTTTCTAACATTTGGCCTTCTTATCCAGGTATAAACATTGGGAACATGGACAAACAACTATGTAAACACTGTTATGAACCAGTAAAGCTCGGGAGCATTGTCTCTCACCTATGTTTTAGATTTTAATGATACATCTCAGTGAAGTGTAAGGCTTTCCGAAGTGGAGAAATGTGTTTATTTCTCTATTTCAAGTGCATTCTGCCGTGTATTTCACACATTCACCATTCTAGTCTCCTTAAAGGAAACAACATAGGATTCATACACTGTTTAATGTCCTCTAAACTCAAATTAAGGAATGACTGGATCTAAGATACGTTTTCTACAGGAACAACTCAGTTGGACAAGTGTTTTACACATGTTCTATGTGAGTTCTCATCTATTTATTGTCATTTTCCCCGAATTACTGATGTTTTCTTGTAGTTTCTAACATTTGGCCTTCTTGTCCAGGTATAAACATTGGGAACATGGACAAACAACTATCTAAACACTGTTATGAACCTGTAAAGCTCGGGATCATTGTCTCTCAACTATGTTTTAGCGTTTAATTATACATCTCAGTGAAGTGTTCGGCTTTCTGAAGATGCTAAATGTGTTTATTTCTCTATTTCAAGTGCATTCTGCCGTATATTTCACACATTCACCATTCTAGTCTCCATAAAGGAAAAAACATTGGATTCATACACTGTTTAATGTGCTCTAAACTCGAATTAAGGAATTCCAGGATCTATGATAAAGTTTTCCACAAGAAGAACTCTGTTGAAGAAGTGTTTTAAACATGTTCTATGCGACTTCTCATCTATTTATTGTCATTTTCCCAGAATTCCGATGTTTTCTTGTAGTTTCTAACATTTGGCCTTCTTGTCCAGGTATAAACATTGGGAACATGGACAAACAACTATCTAAACACTGTTATGAAACTGTAAAGCTCGGGATCATTGTGTCTCACCTATGTTTTAGAGTTTAATGATACATCTCAGTGAAGTGTAAGGCTTTCCGAAGTGGCTAAATGTGTTTATTTCTCTATTTCAAGTGCATTCTGCCATGTATTGCACACATTCACCATTCTAGTCTCCTTAAAGAAAACAACATAGGATTCATACAATGTTTAATGTCCTGTAAACTCAAATTAAGTTATTCCTGGATCTAAGATCCGTTTTCTACAGGAACAACTCAGTTGGACAAGTGTTTTACACATGTTCTATGTGAGTTCTCATCTATTTATTGTTATTTCCCCAGAATAACTGATGTTTTCTTGTAGTTTCTAACATTTGGCCTTCTTGTCCAGGTATAAACATTGGGAACCTGGACCAACCACTACCTAAACACTGTTAGGGACCTGAAAACCTCATGAAAATTGTCTCTCAACTATGTTTTAGAGTTTAATGAAACATCTCAGTGAAGTGTAAGGCTTTCCAAAGCTGCTAAATGTGTTTATTTCTCTATTTCAAGTGTATTCTGCCTTGCATTTCACACCTTTACCATTCTAGGCTCCTTTAAGTAAAAAACATTGGATTCATACACTGTTTAATGTCCTCTAAACTCAAATTAAGGTATTGCTGGATCTAAGATACGTTTTCTACAGCAACAACTCAGTTGGACAAGAGTTTTACACATGTTCTATGTGAGTTCCTCATCTATTTATTGTCATTTTCCCAGAATTACTGATGTTTTCTTGTAGTTTCTAACATTTGGCCTTCTTGTCCAGGTATAAACATTGGGAACATGGACAAACAACTATCTAAACACTGTTATGAACCTGTAAAGCTCGGGAACATTGTCTCTCATATATGTTTTAGAGTTTAATGATACATCTCAGTGAAGTGTAAGGCGTACTGAAGTGGCTATATGTGTTTATTTCTCTATTTCAAGTGCATACTGCCGTGTTTTTCACACATTCACCATTCTAGTCTCCTTAAAGGAAAAAACATAGGATTCATACACTGTTTAATGTCCTCTAAACTCAAATTAAGTTATTCCTGGATCTAAGATCCGTTTTCTACAGGAACAACTCAGTTGGACAATTGTTTTACACATGTTCTATGTGAGTTCTCATTTTTATTCTTATTTTCCCAGAATTACTGATGTTTTCTTGTAGTTTCTAATATTTGGCCTTCTTATCCAGGTATAAACATTGGGAACATGGACAAACAACTATCTAAACACTGTTATGAACCTGTAAATCTCGGGAACATTGTCTCTCACCTATGTTTTAGAGTTTAATGATACATCTCAGTGAGGTGTAAGGCTTTCCAAAGCGGCTAAATATGTTTATTTCTCTATTTCAAGTGCATTCTGCCGTGTTTTACACACATTCACCATTCTAGTCTCCTTAAAAAAAACAACATAGGATTCATACACTGTTTAATGTCCTCTAAACTCAAATTAAGTTTTTCCTGGATCTAAGATACGTTTTCTACAGGAACAACTCATTTGGACAAGTGTTTTACACATGTTCTATGTGAGTTCTCATCTATTTCTTGTCATTTTCCCAGAATTACTGATGTTTTCTTGTAGTTTCTAACATTAGGCCTTCTTGTACACGTACAAACATTGGGAACCTGGACCAACCACTACCTAAACACTGTTAGGAACCTGAAAACCTCAGGAACGTTGTCTCTCACCTATGTTTTAGATTTTAATGATACATCTCAGTGAAGTGTACGGCTTTCCGAAGTGGCTAAATGTGTTTATTTCTCTATTTCAAGTGCATTCTGCCGTGTATTTCACACATTCACCATTCTAGTCTCCTTAAAGGAAACAACATAGGATTCATACACTGTTTAATGTCCTCTAAACTCAAATTAAGTTATTCCTGGATCTAAGATCCGTTTTCTACAGGAACAACTTAGGTGGACAAGTGTTTTACACATATTCTATGTGAGTTCTCATCTATTTATTGTCATTTTCCCAGAATAACTGATGTTTTCTTGTAGTTTCTAACATTTGGCCTTCTTGTCCAGGTATAAACATTGGGAACATGGACAAGCAACTATCTAAACACTGTTATGAACCTGTAAAGCTCGGGATCATTGTCTCTCAACTATGTTTTAGCGTTTAATTATACATCTCAGTGAAGTGTTCGGCTTTCTGAAGCTGCTAAATGTGTTTATTTCTCTATTTCAAGTGCATTCTGCCGTGTATTTCACACATTCACCATTCTAGTCTCCATAAAGGAAACAACATTGGATTCATACACTGTTTAATGTGCTCTAAACTCGAATTAAGGAATTTCAGGATCTATGATAAAGTTTTCCACAAGAAGAACTCTGTTGAAGAAGTGTTTTAAACATGTTCTATGCGACTTCTCATCTATTTTTTGTCATTTTCCCAGAATTCCGATGTTTTCTTGTAGTTTCTAACATTTGGCCTTCTGGCCCAGGTATAAACATTGGGAACATGGACAAACAACTATCTAAACACTGTTATGAACCTGTAAAGCTCGGGATCATTGTGTCTCACCTATGTTTTCGAGTTTAATGATACATCTCAGTGAAGTGTAAGGCTTTCCGAAGTGGCTAAATGTGTTCATTTCTCTATTTCAAGTGCATTCTGCCGTGTATTTCACACATTCACCATTCTAGTCTCCTTAAAGAAAACAACATAGGATTCATACACTGTTTAATGTCCTGTAAACTCAAATTAAGTTATTCCTGGATCTAAGATCCGTTTTCTACAGGAACAACTCAGTTGGACAAGTGTTTTACACATGTTCTATGTGAGTTCTCATCTATTTATTGTCATTTTCCCAGAATTACTGATGTTTTCTTGTAGTTTCTAACATTTGGCCTTCTTGTCCAGGTATAAACACTGGGAACCTGGACCAACCACTACCTAAACACTGTTAGGGACCTGAAAACCTCGGGAAAATTGTCTCTCAACTATGTTTTAGAGTTTAATGAAACATCTCAGTGAAGTGTAAGGCTTTTCAAAGCTGCTAAATGTGTTTATTTCTCTATTTCATGTGTATTCTGCCTTGCATTTCACAAGTTTACCATTCTAGGCTCCTTTAAGTAAAAAACATTGGATTCATACACTGTTTAATGTCCTCTAAAGTCAAATTAAGGTATTGCTGGATCTAAGATACGTTTTCTACAGCAACAACTCAGTTGGACAAGAGATTTACACATGTTCTATGTGAGTTCTCATCTATTTCTTGTCATTTTCCCAGAATTACTGATGTTTTCTTGTAGTTTCTAACATTTGGCCTTCTTGTCCAGGTATAAACATTGGGAACCTGGACCAACCACTACCTAAACACTGTTAGGAACCTGAAAACCTCAGGAACATTGTCTCTCAACTATGTTTTAGAGTTTAATGATACATCTCATTGAAGTGTAAGGCTTTCCGAAGTGGTGAAATGTGTTTATTTCTCTATTTCAAGTGTATTCTTCAGTGAAATTCAAACATTCACCGTTCTAGTCTCCTTAAAGGAAACAACATAGGATTCATACACTGTTTAATGTCCTCTAAACTCAAATTAAGTTATTCCTGGATCAAAGATCCGTTTTCTACAGGAACAACTCAGTTGGACAAGTGTTTTACACATGTTCTATGTGAGTTCTCATCTATTTATTGTCATTTTCCCAGAATTACTGATGTTTTCTTGTAGTTTCTAACATTTGGCCTTCTTATCCAGGTATAAACATTGGGAACATGGACAAACAACTATGTAAACACTGTTATGAACCAGTAAAGCTCGGGAGCATTGTCTCTCACCTATGTTTTAGATTTTAATGATACATCTCAGTGAAGTGTAAGGCTTTCCGAAGTGGCTAAATGTGTTTATTTCTCTATTTCAAGTGCATTCTGCCGAGTATTGCACACATTCACCATTCTAGTCTCCTTAAAGAAAACAACATAGGATTCATACACTGTTTAATGTGCTCTAAACTCGAATTAAGGAATTCCAGGATCTATGATAAAGTTTTCCACAAGAAGAACTCTGTTGAAGAAGTGTTTTAAACATGTTCTATGCGACTTCTCATCTAATTATTGTCATTTTCCCAGAATTCCGATGTTTTCTTGTAGTTTCTAACATTTGGCCTTCTGGTCCAGGTATAAACATTGGGAACATGGACAAACAACTATCTAAACACTGTTAGAAACCTGTAAAGGTAAGGATCATTGTCTCTCACCTATGTTTTAGAGTTTAATGATACATCTCAGTGAAGTGTAAGGCTTTCCGAAGCTGCTAAATGTGTTTATTTCTCTATTTCAAGTGCATTCTGCCGTGTATTGCACACATTCACCATTCTAGTCTCCTTAAAGAAAACAACATAGGATTCATACACTGTTTAATGTCCTCTAAACTCAAATTAAGGAATTCCTGGATCTAAGATATGTTTTCTACAGGAACAACTCAGTTGGACAACTGTTTTATACATGTTCTATGTGAGTTCTCATTTTTATTCTTATTTTCCCAGAATTACTGATGTTTTCTTGTAGTTTCTAATATTTGGCCTTCTTATCCAGGTATAAACATTGGGAACATGGACAAACAACTATCTAAACACTGTTATTAACCTGTAAAGCTCGGGAACATTGTTTCTCACCTATGTCTTAGAGTTTAATGATACATCTCAGTGAGGTGTAAGGTTTTCCAAAGCAGCTAAATATGTTTATTTCTCTATTTCAAGTGCATTCTGCCGTATTTTACACACATTCACCATTCTAGTCTCCTTAAAGGAAACAACATAGGATTCATACACTGTTTAATGTCCTCTAAACTCAAATTAAGTTATTCCTGGATCTAAGATCCGTTTTCTACAGGAACAACTCAGTTGGACAAGTGTTTTACACATGTTCTATGTGAATTCTCATCTATTTATTGTCATTTTCCCAGAATTACTGATGTTTTCTTGTAGTTTCTAACATTTGGCCTTCTTGTCCAGGTATAAACATTGGGAACATGGACAAACAACTATCTAAACACTGTTATGAACCTGTAAAGCTCGGGAACATTGTCTCTCACCTATGTTTTAGAGTTTAATGATACATCTCAGTGAGGTGTAAGGCTTTCCAAAGCGGCTAAATGTGTTTATTACTCTATTTCAAGTGCATTCTGCAGTGTTTTACACACATTCACCATTCTAGTCTCCTTAAAGGAAACAACATAGGATTCATACACTGTTTAATGTCCTCTAAACTCAAATTAAGGTATTGCTGGATCTAAGATACGTTTTCTACAGCAACAACTCAGTTGGACAAGAGTTTTACACATGTTCTATGTGAGTTCCTCATCTATTTATTGTCATTTTCCCAGAATTACTGATGTTTTCTTGTAGTTTCTAACATTTGGCCTTCTTGTCCAGGTATAAACATTGGGAACATGGACAAACAACTATCTAAACACTGTTATGTTCCTGTAAAGCTCGGGAACAATGTCTCTCAACTATGTTTTAGAGTTTAATGATACATCTCAGTGAAGTGTAAGGCTTTCCGAAGTGGCTAAATGTGTTTATTTCTCTATTTCAAGTGTATTCTTCAGTGAAATTCACACATTCACCATTCTAGTCTCCTTAAAGGAAACAACATAGGATTCATACACTGTTTAATGTCCTCTAAACTCAAATTAAGTTATTCCTGGATCAAAGATCCGTTTTCTACAGGAACAACTCAGTTGGACAAGTGTTTTACACATGTTCTATGTGAGTTCTCATCTATTTATTGTCATTTTCCCAGAATTACTGATGTTTTCTTGTAGTTTCTAACATTTGGCCTTCTTATCCAGGTATAAACATTGGGAACATGGACAAACAACTATGTAAACACTGTTATGAACCAGTAAAGCTCGGGAGCATTGTCTCTCACCTATGTTTTAGATTTTAATGATACATCTCAGTGAAGTGTAAGGCTTTCCGAAGTGGAGAAATGTGTTTATTTCTCTATTTCAAGTGCATTCTGCCGTGTATTTCACACATTCACCATTCTAGTCTCCTTAAAGGAAACAACATAGGATTCATACACTGTTTAATGTCCTCTAAACTCAAATTAAGGAATGACTGGATCTAAGATACGTTTTCTACAGGAACAACTCAGTTGGACAAGTGTTTTACACATGTTCTATGTGAGTTCTCATCTATTTATTGTCATTTTCCCAGAATTACTGATGTTTTCTTGTAGTTTCTAACATTTGGCCTTCTTGTCCAGGTATAAACATTGGGAACATGGACAAACAACTATCTAAACACTGTTATGAACCTGTAAAGCTCGGGATCATTGTCTCTCAACTATGTTTTAGCGTTTAATTATACATCTCAGTGAAGTGTAAGGCTTTCCAAAGCTGCTAAATGTGTTTATTTCTCTATTTCATGTGTATTCTGCCTTGCATTTCACACGTTTACCATTCTAGGCTCCTTTAAGTAAACAACATAGGATTCATACACTGTTTAATGTCCTCTAAACTCAAATTAAGAAATTCCTGGATCTAAGATACGTTTTCTACAGGAACAACTCAGTTGGACAAGTGTTTTATACATGTTCTATGTGAGTTCTCATCTATTTATTGTCATTTTCCCAGAATTACTGATGTTTTCTCGTAGTTTCTAACATTTGGCCTTCTTATCCAGGTATAAACATTGGGAACATGGACAAACAACTATCTAAACACTCTTATGAACCTGTAAAGCTCGGGAACATTGTCTCTCACATCTGTTTTAGAGTTTAATGATACATCTCAGTGAAGTGTAAGGCTTTCCGAAGTGGCTAAATGTGTTTATTTCTCTATTTCAAGTGCATTCTGCCGTGTATTGCACACATTCACCATTCTAGTCTCCTTAAAGAAAACAACATAGGATTCATACACTGTTTAATGTGCTCTAAACTCGAATTAAGGAATTCCAGGATCTATAATAAAGTTTTCCACAAGAAGAACTCTGTTGAAGAAGTGTTTTAAACATGTTCTATGCGACTTCTCATCTATTTATTGTCATTTTTACAGAATTCCGATGTTTTCTTGTAGTTTCTAACATTTGGCCTTCTGGTCCCGGTATAAACATTGGGAACATGGACAAACAACTACCTAAACACTGTTAGGAACCTGTAAAGCTAGGGAACATTGTCTCTCACCTATGTTTTAGAGTTTAATGATACATCTCAGTGAAGTGTAAGGCTTTCCGAAGTGGCTAAATGTGTTTATTTCTCTATTTCAAGTGCATTCTGCCGTGTATTGCACACATTCACCATTCTAGTCTCCTTAAAGAAAACAACATAGGATTCATACAATGTTTAATGACCTGTAAACTCAAATTAAGTTATTCCTGGATCTAAGATCCGTTTTCTACAGGAACAACTCAGTTGGACAAGTGTTTTACACATGTTCTATGTGAGTTCTCATCTATTTATTGTTATTTCCCCAGAATTACTGATGTTTTCTTGTAGTTTCTAACATTTGGCCTTCTTGTCCAGGTATAAACATTGGGAACCTGGACCAACCACTACCTAAACACTGTTAGGGACCTGAAAACCTCATGAAAATTGTCTCTCAACTATGTTTTAGAGTTTAATGAAACATCTCAGTGAAGTGTAAGGCTTTCCAAAGCTGCTAAATGTGTTTATTTCTCTATTTCAAGTGTATTCTGCCTTGCATTTCACACCTTTACCATTCTAGGCTCCTTTAAGTAAAAAACATTGGATTCATACACTGTTTAATGTCCTCTAAACTCAAATTAAGGTATTGCTGGATCTAAGATACGTTTTCTACAGCAACAACTCAGTTGGACAAGAGTTTTACACATGTTCTATGTGAGTTCCTCATCTATTTATTGTCATTTTCCCAGAATTACTGATGTTTTCTTGTAGTTTCTAACATTTGGCCTTCTTGTCCAGGTATAAACATTGGGAACATGGACAAACAACTATCTAAACACTGTTATGTTCCTGTAAAGCTCGGGAACATTGTCTCTCATATATGTTTTAGAGTTTAATGATACATCTCAGTGAAGTGTAAGGCGTACTGAAGTGGCTATATGTGTTTATTTCTCTATTTCAAGTGCATACTGCCGTGTTTTTCACACATTCACCATTCTAGTCTCCTTAAAAAAAACAACATAGGATTCATACACTGTTTAATGTCCTCTAAACTCAAATTAAGTTTTTCCTGGATCTAAGATACGTTTTCTACAGGAACAACTCATTTGGACAAGTGTTTTACACATGTTCTATGTGAGTTCTCATCTATTTCTTGTCATTTTCCCAGAATTACTGATGTTTTCTTGTAGTTTCTAACATTAGGCCTTCTTGTACACATTCAAACATTGGGAACCTGGACCAACCACTACCTAAACACTGTTAGGGACCTGAAAACCTCGGGAAAATTGTCTCTCAACTATGTTTTAGAGTTTAATGATACATCTCAGTGAAGTGTAAGGATTTCCAAAGCTGCTAAATGTGTTCATTTCTGTATTTCAAGTGTATTCTGCCTTGCATTTCACACGTTTACCATTCTAGGCTTCTTTTAGTAAACAACATAGGATTCATACACTGTTTAATTTCCTCTAAACTCAAATTAAGGAATTCCTGGATCTAAGATACGTTTTCTACAGGAACAACTCATTTGGACAAGTGTTTTACACATGTTCTATGTGAGTTCTCATTTTTATTCTTATTTTCCCAGAATTACTGATGTTTTCTTGTAGTTTCTAATATTTGGCCTTCTTATCCAGGTATAAACATTGGGAACATGGACAAACAACTATCTAAACACTGTTATGAACCTGTAAAGCTCGGGAACATTGTTTCTCACCTATGTCTTAGAGTTTAATGATACATCTCAGTGAGGTGTAAGGTTTTCCAAAGCGGCTAAATATGTTTATTTCTCTATTTCAAGTGCATTCTGCCGTATTTTACACACATTCACCATTCTAGTCTCCTTAAAGGAAACAACATAGGATTCATACACTGTTTAATGTCCTCTAAACTCAAATTAAGTTATTCCTGGATCTAAGATACGTTTTCTACAGGAACAACTCATTTGGACAAGTGTTTTACACATGTTCTATGTGAGTTCTCATCTATTTCTTGTCATTTTCCCAGAATTACTGATGTTTTCTTGTAGTTTCTAACATTAGGCCTTCATGTCCACGTACAAACATTGGGAACCTGGACCAACCACTACCTAAACACTGTTAGGAACCTGAAAACCTCAGGAACATTGTCTCTCAACTATGTTTTAGAGTTTAATGATACATCTCAGTGAAGTGTAAGGCTTTCCGAAGTGGCTAAATGTGTTTATTTCTCTATTTCAAGTGTATTCTGCCATGAAATTCACACATTCACCATTCTAGTCTCCTTAAAGGAAACAACATAGGATTCATACATTGTTCAATGTCCTCTAAACTCAAATTAAGTTATTCCTGGATCTAAGATCCGTTTTCTACAGCAACAACTCAGTTGGACAAGTGTTTTACACATGTTCTATGTGAGTTCTCATCTATTTATTGTCATTTTCCCAGAATTACTGATGTTTTCTTGTAGTTTCTAACATTTGGCCTTCTTATCCAGGTATAAACATTGGGAACATGGACAAACAACTATCTAAACACTGTTATGAACCTGTAAAGCTCGGGAACATTGTCTCTCACATATGTTTTAGAGTTGAATGATACATCTCAGTGAAGTGTAAGGCTTTCCGAAGTGGCTAAATGTGTTTATTTCTCTATTTCAAGTGCATTCTGCCGAGTATTGCACACATTCACCATTCTAGTCTCCTTAAAGAAAACAACATAGGATTCATACACTGTTTAATGTGCTCTAAACTCGAATTAAGGAATTCCAGGATCTATGATAAAGTTTTCCACAAGAAGAACTCTGTTGAAGAAGTGTTTTAAACATGTTCTATGCGACTTCTCATCTATTTATTGTCATTTTCCCAGAATTCCGATGTTTTCTTGTAGTTTCTAACATTTGGCCTTCTGGTCCAGGTATAAACATTGGGAACATGGACAAACAACTATCTAAACACTGTTAGAAACCTGTAAAGGTAAGGAACATTGTCTCTCACCTATGTTTTAGAGTTTAATGATACATCTCAGTGAAGTGTAAGGCTTTCCGAAGCTGCTAAATGTGTTTATTTCTCTATTTCAAGTGCATTCTGCCGTGTATTGCACACATTCACCATTCTAGTCTCCTTAAAGAAAACAACATAGGATTCATACAATGTTTAATGTCCTGTAAACTCAAATTAAGTTATTCCTGGATCTAAGATCCGTTTTCTACAGGAACAACTCAGTTGGACAAGTGTTTTACACATGTTCTATGTGAGTTCTCATCTATTTATTGTTATTTCCCCAGAATTACTGATATTTTCTTGTAGTTTCTAACATTTGGCCTTCTTGTCCAGGTATAAACATTGGGAACCTGAACCAACCACTACCTAAACACTGTTAGGGACCTGAAAACCTCATGAAAATTGTCTCTCAACTATGTTTTAGAGTTTAATGAAACATCTCAGTGAAGTGTAAGGCTTTCCAAAGCTGCTAAATGTGTTTATTTCTCTATTTCAAGTGTATTCTGCCTTGCATTTCACACCTTTACCATTCTAGGCTCCTTTAAGTAAAAAACATTGGATTCATACACTGTTTAATGTCCTCTAAACTCAAATTAAGGTATTGCTGGATCTAAGATACGTTTTCTACAGCAACAACTCAGTTGGACAAGAGTTTTACACATGTTCTATGTGAGTTCCTCATCTATTTATTGTCATTTTCCCAGAATTACTGATGTTTTCTTGTAGTTTCTAACATTTGGCCTTCTTGTCCAGGTATAAACATTGGGAACATGGACAAACAACTATCTAAACACTGTTATGAACCTGTAAAGCTCGGGAACATTGTCTCTCATATATGTTTTAGAGTTTAATGATACATCTCAGTGAAGTGTAAGGTGTACTGAAGTGGCTATATGTGTTTATTTCTCTATTTCAAGTGCATACTGCCGTGTTTTTCACACATTCACCATTCTAGTCTCCTTAAAGGAAAAAACATAGGATTCATACACTGTTTAATGTCCTCTAAACTCAAATTAAGTTATTCCTGGATCTAAGATCCGTTTTCTACAGGAACAACTCATTTGGACAAGTGTTTTACACATGTTCTATGTGAGTTCTCATCTATTTCTTGTCATTTTCCCAGAATTACTGATGTTTTCTTGTAGTTTCTAACATTAGGCCTTCTTGTCCACGTACAAACATTGGGAACCTGGACCAACCACTACCTAAACACTGTTAGGAACCTGAAAACCTCGGGAACATTGTCTCTCAACTATGTTTTAGAGTTTAATGATACATCTCAGTGAAGTGTAAGGCTTTCCAAAGCTGCTAAATGTGTTTATTTCTCTATTTCAAGTGTATTCTGCCTTGCATTTCACACGTTTACCATTCTAGGCTCCTTTAAGTAAACAACATAGGATTCATACACTGTTTAATGTCCTCTAAACTCAAATTAAGAAATTCCTGGATCTAAGATACGTTTTCTACAGGAACAACTCAGTTGGACAAGTGTTTTACACATGTTCTATGTGAGTTCTCATCTATTTATTGTCATTTTCCCAGAATTACTGATGTTTTCTTGTAGTTTCTAACATTTGGCTTCTTATCCAGGTATAAACATTGGGAACATGGACAAACAACTATCTAAACACTGTTATGAACCTGTAAAGCTCGGGAACATTGTCTCTCACATCTGTTTTAGAGTTTAATGATACATCTCAGTGAAGTGTAAGGCTTTCCGAAGTGGCTAAATGTGTTTATTTCTCTATTTCAAGTGCATTCTGCCGTGTATTTCACACATTCACCATTCTAGTCTCCTTAAAGAAAACAACATAGGATTCATACACTGTTTTATGTGCTCTAAACTCCAATTAAGGAATTCCAGGATCTATGATAAAGTTTTCCACAAGAAGAACTCTGTTGAAGAAGTGTTTTAAACATGTTCTATGCGACTTCTCATCTATTTATTGTCATTTTCCCAGAATTCCGATGTTTTCTTGTAGTTTCTAACATTTAGCCTTCTGGTCCAGGTATAAACATTGGGAACATGGACAAACAACTACCTAAACACTGTTAGGAACCTGTAAAGCTAGGGAACATTGTCTCTCACCTATGTTTTAGAGTTTAATGATACATCTCAGTGAAGTGTAAGGCGTACTGAAGTGGCTATATGTGTTTATTTCTCTATTTCAAGTGCATACTGCCGTGTTTTTCACACATTCACCATTCTAGTCTCCTTAAAGGAAAAAACATAGGATTCATACACTGTTTAATGTCCCCTAAACTCAAATTAAGTTATTCCTGGATCTAAGATCCGTTTTCTACAGGAACAACTCATTTGGACAAGTGTTTTACACATGTTCTATGTGAGTTCTCATCTATTTCTTGTCATTTTCCCAGAATTACTGATGTTTTCTTGTAGTTTCTAACATTAGGCCTTCTTGTCCACGTACAAACATTGGGAACCTGGACCAACCACTACCTAAACACTGTTAGGAACCTGAAAACCTCGGGAACATTGTCTCTCAACTATGTTTTAGAGTTTAATGATACATCTCAGTGAAGTGTAAGGCTTTCCAAAGCTGCTAAATGTGTTTATTTCTCTATTTCAAGTGTATTCTGCCTTGCATTTCACACGTTTACCATTCTAGGCTCCTTTAAGTAAACAACATAGGATTCATACACTGTTTAATGTCCTCTAAACTCAAATTAAGAAATTCCTGGATCTAAGATACGTTTTCTACAGGAACAACTCAGTTGGACAAGTGTTTTACACATGTTCTATGTGAGTTCTCATCTATTTATTGTCATTTTCCCAGAATTACTGATGTTTTCTTGTAGTTTCTAACATTTGGCTTCTTATCCAGGTATAAACATTGGGAACATGGACAAACAACTATCTAAACACTGTTATGAACCTGTAAAGCTCGGGAACATTGTCTCTCACATCTGTTTTAGAGTTTAATGATACATCTCAGTGAAGTGTAAGGCTTTCCGAAGTGGCTAAATGTGTTTATTTCTCTATTTCAAGTGCATTCTGCCGTGTATTTCACATATTCACCATTCTAGTCTCCTTAAAGAAAACAACATAGGATTCATACACTGTTTTATGTGCTCTAAACTCCAATTAAGGAATTCCAGGATCTATGATAAAGTTTTCCACAAGAAGAACTCTGTTGAAGAAGTGTTTTAAACATGTTCTATGCGACTTCTCATCTATTTATTGTCATTTTCCCAGAATTCCGATGTTTTCTTGTAGTTTCTAACATTTAGCCTTCTGGTCCAGGTATAAACATTGGGAACATGGACAAACAACTACCTAAACACTGTTAGGAACCTGTAAAGCTAGGGAACATTGTCTCTCACCTATGTTTTAGAGTTTAATGATACATCTCAGTGAAGTGTAAGGCGTACTGAAGTGGCTATATGTGTTTATTTCTCTATTTCAAGTGCATACTGCCGTGTTTTTCACACATTCACCATTCTAGTCTCCTTAAAGGAAAAAACATAGGATTCATACACTGTTTAATGTCCCCTAAACTCAAATTAAGTTATTCCTGGATCTAAGATCCGTTTTCTACAGGAACAACTCATTTGGACAAGTGTTTTACACATGTTCTATGTGAGTTCTCATCTATTTCTTGTCATTTTCCCAGAATTACTGATGTTTTCTTGTAGTTTCTAACATTAGGCCTTCTTGTCCACGTACAAACATTGGGAACCTGGACCAACCACTACCTAAACACTGTTAGGAACCTGAAAACCTCGGGAACATTGTCTCTCAACTATGTTTTAGAGTTTAATGATACATCTCAGTGAAGTGTAAGGCTTTCCAAAGCTGCTAAATGTGTTTATTTCTCTATTTCAAGTGTATTCTGCCTTGCATTTCACACGTTTACCATTCTAGGCTCCTTTAAGTAAACAACATAGGATTCATACACTGTTTAATGTCCTCTAAACTCAAATTAAGAAATTCCTGGATCTAAGATACGTTTTCTACAGGAACAACTCAGTTGGACAAGTGTTTTACACATGTTCTATGTGAGTTCTCATCTATTTATTGTCATTTTCCCAGAATTACTGATGTTTTCTTGTAGTTTCTAACATTTGGCTTCTTATCCAGGTATAAACATTGGGAACATGGACAAACAACTATCTAAACACTGTTATGAACCTGTAAAGCTCGGGAACATTGTCTCTCACATCTGTTTTAGAGTTTAATGATACATCTCAGTGAAGTGTAAGGCTTTCCGAAGTGGCTAAATGTGTTTATTTCTCTATTTCAAGTGCATTCTGCCGTGTATTTCACACATTCACCATTCTAGTCTCCTTAAAGAAAACAACATAGGATTCATACACTGTTTTATGTGCTCTAAACTCCAATTAAGGAATTCCAGGATCTATGATAAAGTTTTCCACAAGAAGAACTCTGTTGAAGAAGTGTTTTAAACATGTTCTATGCGACTTCTCATCTATTTATTGTCATTTTCCCAGAATTCCGATGTTTTCTTGTAGTTTCTAACATTTAGCCTTCTGGTCCAGGTATAAACATTGGGAACATGGACAAACAACTACCTAAACACTGTTAGGAACCTGTAAAGCTAGGGAACATTGTCTCTCACCTATGTTTTAGAGTTTAATGATACATCTCAGTGAAGTGTAAGGCGTACTGAAGTGGCTATATGTGTTTATTTCTCTATTTCAAGTGCATACTGCCGTGTTTTTCACAATTCACCATTCTAGTCTCCTTAAAGGAAAAAACATACGATTCATACACTGTTTAATGTCCTCTAAACTCAAATTAACTTATTCCTGGATCTAAGATACGTTTTCTACAGGAACAACTCATTTGGACAAGTGTTTTACACATGTTCTATGTGAGTTCTCATCTATTTCTTGTCATTTTCCCAGAATTTCTGATGTTTTCTTGTAGTTTCTAACATTAGGCCTTCTTGTCCACGTACAAACATTGGGAACCTGGACCAACCACTACCTAAACACTGTTAGGAACCTGAAAACCTCAGGAACAATGTCTCTCAACTATGTTTTAGAGTTTAATGATACATCTCAGTGAAGTGTAAGGCTTTCCGAAGTGGCTAAATGTGTTTATTTCTCTATTTCAAGTGTATTCTTCAGTGAAATTCACACATTCACCATTCTAGTCTCCTTAAAGGAAACAACATAGGATTCATACACTGTTTAATGTCCTCTAAACTCAAATTAAGTTATTCCTGGATCAAAGATCCGTTTTCTACAGGAACAACTCAGTTGGATAAGTGTTTTACACATGTTCTATGTGAGTTCTCATCTATTTATTGTCATTTTCCCAGAATTACTGATGTTTTCTTGTAGTTTCTAACATTTGGCCTTCTTATCCAGGTATAAACATTGGGAACATGGACAAACAACTATGTAAACACTGTTATGAACCAGTAAAGCTCGGGAGCATTGTCTCTCACCTATGTTTTAGATTTTAATGATACATCTCAGTGAAGTGTAAGGCTTTCCGAAGTGGAGAAATGTGTTTATTTCTCTATTTCAAGTGCATTCTGCCGTGTATTTCACACATTCACCATTCTAGTCTCCTTAAAGGAAACAACATAGGATTCATACACTGTTTAATGTCCTCTAAACTCAAATTAAGGAATGACTGGATCTAAGATACGTTTTCTACAGGAACAACTCAGTTGGACAAGTGTTTTACACATGTTCTATGTGAGTTCTCATCTATTTATTGTCATTTTCCCAGAATTACTGATGTTTTCTTGTAGTTTCTAACATTTGGCCTTCTTGTCCAGGTATAAACATTGGGAACATGGACAAACAACTATCTAAACACTGTTATGAACCTGTAAAGCTCGGGATCATTGTCTCTCAACTATGTTTTAGCGTTTAATTATACATCTCAGTGAAGTGTTCGGCTTTCTGAAGATGCTAAATGTGTTTATTTCTCTATTTCAAGTGCATTCTGCCGTATATTTCACACATTCACCATTCTAGTCTCCATAAAGGAAAAAACATTGGATTCATACACTGTTTAATGTGCTCTAAACTCGAATTAAGGAATTCCAGGATCTATGATAAAGTTTTCCACAAGAAGAACTCTGTTGAAGAAGTGTTTTAAACATGTTCTATGCGACTTCTCATCTATTTATTGTCATTTTCCCAGAATTCCGATGTTTTCTTGTAGTTTCTAACATTTGGCCTTCTTGTCCAGGTATAAACATTGGGAACATGGACAAACAACTATCTAAACACTGTTATGAAACTGTAAAGCTCGGGATCATTGTGTCTCACCTATGTTTTAGAGTTTAATGATACATCTCAGTGAAGTGTAAGGCTTTCCGAAGTGGCTAAATGTGTTTATTTCTCTATTTCAAGTGCATTCTGCCATGTATTGCACACATTCACCATTCTAGTCTCCTTAAAGAAAACAACATAGGATTCATACAATGTTTAATGTCCTGTAAACTCAAATTAAGTTATTCCTGGATCTAAGATCCGTTTTCTACAGGAACAACTCAGTTGGACAAGTGTTTTACACATGTTCTATGTGAGTTCTCATCTATTTATTGTTATTTCCCCAGAATTACTGATGTTTTCTTGTAGTTTCTAACATTTGGCCTTCTTGTCCAGGTATAAACATTGGGAACCTGGACCAACCACTACCTAAACACTGTTAGGGACCTGAAAACCTCATGAAAATTGTCTCTCAACTATGTTTTAGAGTTTAATGAAACATCTCAGTGAAGTGTAAGGCTTTCCAAAGCTGCTAAATGTGTTTATTTCTCTATTTCAAGTGTATTCTGCCTTGCATTTCACACCTTTACCATTCTAGGCTCCTTTAAGTAAAAAACATTGGATTCATACACTGTTTAATGTCCTCTAAACTCAAATTAAGGTATTGCTGGATCTAAGATACGTTTTCTACAGCAACAACTCAGTTGGACAAGAGTTTTACACATGTTCTATGTGAGTTCCTCATCTATTTATTGTCATTTTCCCAGAATTACTGATGTTTTCTTGTAGTTTCTAACATTTGGCCTTCTTGTCCAGGTATAAACATTGGGAACATGGACAAACAACTATCTAAACACTGTTATGAACCTGTAAAGCTCGGGAACATTGTCTCTCATATATGTTTTAGAGTTTAATGATACATCTCAGTGAAGTGTAAGGCGTACTGAAGTGGCTATATGTGTTTATTTCTCTATTTCAAGTGCATACTGCCGTGTTTTTCACACATTCACCATTCTAGTCTCCTTAAAGGAAAAAACATAGGATTCATACACTGTTTAATGTCCTCTAAACTCAAATTAAGTTATTCCTGGATCTAAGATCCGTTTTCTACAGGAACAACTCAGTTGGACAAGTGTTTTACACATGTTCTATGTGAGTTCTCATTTTTATTCTTATTTTCCCAGAATTACTGATGTTTTCTTGTAGTTTCTAATATTTGGCCTTCTTATCCAGGTATAAACATTGGGAACATGGACAAACAACTATCTAAACACTGTTATGAACCTGTAAATCTCGGGAACATTGTCTCTCACCTATGTTTTAGAGTTTAATGATACATCTCAGTGAGGTGTAAGGCTTTCCAAAGCGGCTAAATATGTTTATTTCTCTATTTCAAGTGCATTCTGCCATGTTTTACACACATTCACCATTCTAGTCTCCTTAAAAAAAACAACATAGGATTCATACACTGTTTAATGTCCTCTAAACTCAAATTAAGTTTTTCCTGGATCTAAGATACGTTTTCTACAGGAACAACTCATTTGGACAAGTGTTTTACACATGTTCTATGTGAGTTCTCATCTATTTCTTGTCATTTTCCCAGAATTACTGATGTTTTCTTGTAGTTTCTAACATTAGGCCTTCTTGTACACGTACAAACATTGGGAACCTGGACCAACCACTACCTAAACACTGTTAGGGACCTGAAAACCTCGGGAAAATTGTCTCTCAACTATGTTTTAGAGTTTAATGAAACATCTCAGTGAAGTGTAAGGCTTTTCAAAGCTGCTAAATGTGTTTATTTCTCTATTTCATGTGTATTCTGCCTTGCATTTCACAAGTTTACCATTCTAGGCTCCTTTAAGTAAAAAACATTGGATTCATACACTGTTTAATGTCCTCTAAAGTCAAATTAAGGTATTGCTGGATCTAAGATACGTTTTCTACAGCAACAACTCAGTTGGACAAGAGATTTACACATGTTCTATGTGAGTTCTCATCTAATTCTTGTCATTTTCCCAGAATTACTGATGTTTTCTTGTAGTTTCTAACATTTGGCCTTCTTGTCCAGGTATAAACATTGGGAACCTGGACCAACCACTACCTAAACACTGTTAGGAACCTGAAAATCTCAGGAACATTGTCTCTCAACTATGTTTTAGAGTTTAATGATACATCTCATTGAAGTGTAAGGCTTTCCGAAGTGGCGAAATGTGTTTATTTCTCTATTTCAAGTGTATTCTTCAGTGAAATTCACACATTCACCATTCTAGTCTCCTTAAAGGAAACAACATAGGATTCATACACTGTTTAATGTCCTCTAACCTCAAATTAAGTTATTCCTGGATCAAAGATCCGTTTTCTACAGGAACAACTCAGTTGGACAAGTGTTTTACACATGTTCTATGTGAGTTCTCATCTATTTATTGTCATTTTCCCAGAATTACTGATGTTTTCTTGTAGTTTCTAACATTTGGCCTTCTTATCCAGGTATAAACATTGGGAACATGGACAAACAACTATGTAAACACTGTTATGAACCAGTAAAGCTCGGGAGCATTGTCTCTCACCTATGTTTTAGATTTTAATGATACATCTCAGTGAAGTGTAAGGCTTTCCGAAGTGGCGAAATGTGTTTATTTCTCTATTTCAAGTGCATTCTGCCGTGTATTTCACACATTCACCATTCTAGTCTCTTTAAAGGAAACAACATAGGATTCATACACTGTTTAATGTCCTCTAAACTCCAATTAAGGAATGACTGGATCTAAGATACGTTTTCTACAGGAACAACTCAGTTGGACAAGTGTTTTACACATGTTCTATGTGAGTTCTCATCTATTTATTGTCATTTTCCCAGAATTACTGATGTTTTCTTGTAGTTTCTAACATTAGGCCTTCTTGTCCAGGTATAAACATTGGGAACATGGACAAACAACTATCTAAACACTGTTATGAACCTGTAAAGCTCGGGATCATTGTCTCTCAACTATGTTTTAGCGTTTAATTATACATCTCAGTGAAGTGTTCGGCTTTCTGAAGCTGCTAATTGTGTTTATTTCTCTATTTCAAGTGCATTCTGCCGTATATTTCACACATTCACCATTCTAGTCTACATAAAGGAAACAACATTGGATTCATACACTGTTTAATGTGCTCTAAACTCGAATTAAGGAATTCCAGGATCTATGATAAAGTTTTCCACAAGAAGAACTCTGTTGAAGAAGTGTTTTAAACATGTTCTATGCGACTTCTCATCTATTTATTGTCATTTTCCCAGAATTCCGATGTTTTCTTGTAGTTTCTAACATTTGGCCTTCTTGTCCAGGTATAAACATTGGGAACATGGACAAACAACTATCTAAACACTGTTATGAACCTGTAAAGCTCGGGATCATTGTGTCTCACCTATGTTTTAGAGTTTAATGATACATCTCAGTGAAGTATAAGGCTTTCCGAAGTGGCTAAATGTGTTTATTTCTCTATTTCAAGTGCATTCTGCCGTGTATTGCACACATTCACCATTCTAGTCTCCTTAAAGAAAACAACATAGGATTCATACACTGTTTAATGTCCTCTAAACTCAAATTAAGGTATTGCTGGATCTAAGATACGTTTTCTACAGCAACAACTCAGTTGGACAAGAGTTTTACACATGTTCTATGTGAGTTCTCATCTATTTATTGTCATTTTCCCAGAATTACTGATGTTTTCTTGTAGTTTCTAACATTTGGCCTTCTTGTCCAGGTATAAACATTGGGAACATGGACAAACAACTATCTAAACACTGTTATGAACCTGTAAAGCTCGGGAAAATTGTCTCTCACCTATGTTTTAGAGTTTAATGATACATCTCAGTGAAGTGTAAGGCTTACTGAAGTGGCTAAATGTGTTTATTTCTCTATCTCAAGTGCATACTGCCGTGTTTTTCACACATTCACCATTCTAGTCTCCTTAAAGGAAAAAACATAGGATTCATACACTGTTTAATATCCTCTAAACTCAAATTAAGTTATTTCTGGATCTAAGATAGGTTTTCTACAGGAACAACTCAGGTGGACAAGTGTTTTACACATGTTCTTTGTGAGTTCTCATCTATTTCTTGTCATTTTCCCAGAATTACTAATGTTTTCTTGTAGTTTCTAACATTATGACTTCTTGTCCTGGTATAAACATTGGGAATCTGGACCAACCACTACCTAAACACTGTTAGGGACCTGAAAACCTCGGGAAAATTGTCTCTCAACTATGTTTTAGAGTTTAATGATACATCTCAGTGAGGTGTAAGGCTTTCCAAAGCGGCTAAATGTGTTTATTTCTCTATTTCAAGTGCATTCTGCAGTGTTTTACACACATTCACCATTCTAGTCTCCTTAAAGGAAACAACATAGGATTCATACACTGTTTAATGTCCTCTAAACTCAAATTAAGTTATTCCTATATCTAAGATCCGTTTTCTGCAGGACCAATACAATTGGACAAGTGTTTTACACATGTTCTATGTGAGTTCTCGTCTATTTCTTGTCATTTTCCCAGAATTACTGATGTTTTCTTGTAGTTTCTAACATTAGGCCTTCTTGTCCACGTACAAACATTGGGAACCTGGACCAACCACTACCTAAACACTGTTAGGAACCTGAAAACCTCAGGGACATTGTCTCTCACCGATGTTTTAGATTTTAATGATACATCTCAGTGAAGTGTAAGGCTTTCCAAAGCGGCTAAATATGTTTATTTCTCTATTTCAAGTGCATTCTGCCGTGTTTTACACACATTCACCATTCTGGTCTCCTTAAAGGAAACAACATGGGATTCATACACTGTTTAATGTCCTCTAAACTCAAATTAAGTTATTCCTGGATCTAAGATACGTTTTCTACAGGAACTACTCAGTTGGACAAGTGTTTTACACATGTTCTATGTGAGTTCTCATCTATTTATTGTTATTTTCCCAGAATTACTGATGTTTTCTTGTAGTTTCTAACATGTGGCCTTCTTGTCCAGGTATAAACATTGGGAACCTGGACCAACCACTACCTAAACACTGTTAGGGACCTGAAAACCTCGGGAAAATTGTCTCTCAACTATGTTTTAGAGTTTAATGAAACATCTCAGTGAAGTGTAAGGCTTTCCAAAGCTGCTAAATGTGTTCATTTCTGTATTTCAAGTGTATTCTGCCTTGCATTTCACACGTTTACCATTCTAGGCTTCTTTTAGTAAACAACATAGGATTCATACACTGTTTAATGTCCTCTAAACTCAAATTAAGGAATTCCTGGATCTAAGATACGTTTTCTACAGGAACAACTCAGTTGGACGACTGTTTTACACATGTTCTATGTGAGTTCTCATTTTTATTCTTATTTTCCCAGAATTACTGATGTTTTCTTGTAGTTTCTAATATTTGGCCTTCTTATCCAGGTATAAACATTGGGAACATGGACAAACAACTATCTAAACACAGTTATGAACCTGTAAAGCTCGGGAACATTGTCTCTCACCTATGTTTTAGAGTTTAATGATACATCTCAGTGAGGTGTAAGGCTTTCCGAAGTGGCTAAATGTGTTTATTTCTCTATTTCAAGTGCATTCTGCCGTGTTTTACACACATTCACCATTCTAGTCTCCTTAAAGAAAACAACATAGGATTCATACACTGTTTAATGTCCTCTAAACTCAAATTAAGTTATTCCTGGATCTAAGATACGTTTTCTACAGGAACAACTCATTTGGACAAGTGTTTTACACATGTTCTATGTGAGTACTCATCTATTCCTTGTCATTTTCCCAGAATTACTGATGTTTTCTTGTAGTTTCTAACATTAGGCCTTCTTGTCCACGTACAAACATTGGGAACCTGGACCAACCACTACCTAAACACTGTTAGGAACCTGAAAACCTCAGGAACATTGTCTCTCAACTATGTTTTAGAGTTTAATGATACATATCAGTGAAGTGTAAGGCTTTCCGAAGTGGCTAAATGTGTTTATTTCTCTATTTCAAGTGTATTCTGCCGTGAAATTCACACATTCACCATTCTAGTCTCCTTAAAGGAAACAACATAGGATTCATACACTGTTTAATGTCCTCTAAACTCAAATTAAGTTATTCCTGGATCTAAGATCTGTTTTCTACAGGAACAACTCAGTTGGACAAGTGTTTTACACATGTTCTATGTGAGTTCTCATCTATTTATTGTCATTTTCCCAGAATTACTGATGTTTTCTTGTAGTTTCTAACATTTGGCCTTCTTGTCCAGGTATAAACATTGGGAACATGGACAAACAACTATCTAAACACTGTTATGAACCTGTAAAGCTCGGGAACATTGTCTCTCACCTATGTTTTAGAGTTTAATGATACATCTCAGTGAGGTGTAAGGCTTTCCAAAGCGGGTAAATGTGTTTATTTCTCTATTTCAAGTGCATTCTGCCGTGTTTTACACACATTCACCATTCTAGTCTCCTTAAAGGAAACAACATAGGATTCATACACTGTTTAATGTCCTCTAAACTCAAATTAAGTTATTCCTGGATCTAAGATACGTTTTCTACAGGAACAACTCAGTTGGACAAGTGTTTTACACATGTTCTATGTGAGTTCTCATCTATTTCTTGTCATTTTCCCAGAATTACTGATGTTTTCTTGTAGTTTCTAACATTAGGCCTTCTTGTCCATGTACAAACATTATGAACCTGGACCAACCACTACCTAAACACTGTTAGGAACCTGAAAACCTCGGGAACATTGTCTCTCAACTATGTTTTAGAGTTTAATGATACATCTCAGTGAAGTGTAAGGATTTCCAAAGCTGCTAAATGTGTTTATTTCTTTTTTCAAGTGTATTCTGCCTTGCATTTCACACCTTTACCATTCTAGGCTTCTTTCAGTAAACAACATAGGATTCATACACTGTTTAATGTCCTCTAAACTAAAATTAAGGTATTGCTGGATCTAAGATACGTTTTCTACAGGAACAACTCAGTTGGAAAAGTGTTTTACACATGTTCTATGTGAGTTCTCATCTATTTATTGTCATATTCCCAGAATTACTGATGTTTTCTTTTTTTTTTTTTTTTTTAGTTTTCTCACAAAATATTTATTTATTTATTTATTTATTTTTTTCATATTTTATTGATTTTTTTTTACATATTTTATTGATTTTTTTTACCCCCCTCCCTCCGTCCCACCCTTCCCCTCCCTCCCCAGAGCTTTATGAACATTGGTTGTACTTATATGCATGTATACATGTCCTTCGTTTGATCAATTATTTCCCCCAGATCTTCCTCCCCTCCCCACTGTAATTTGACAGTCTGCCTGTTGCTTTACTTTCTCTATCTCTGTCTCTTGGTTCATCAGTTCATAAAGAGCTTTATTGTCCACCAATGAGTGAGGTCATGTGGTATTTCTCTTTCATTGATTGGCTTATTTCACTCAGCATGATGTTCTCCAATTCCATCCAGGTTGCTGCAAATGATGAGAATTCCTTCTTTTTTATGGCAGCATAGTATTCCATTGTGTAGATGTACCAAAGTTTTTGGATCCAATCATCTGCTGACGGACACCTAGGCTGTTTCCAAATTCTGGCTATTGTAGATTGTGCTGCTATGAACATAGGGGTGTAAATATCCTTTCTGATTGGTGTTTCTAGTTTCTTGGGGTATATTCCTAGAAGTGGGATTGCTGGGTCAAATGGGAGTTCCATTTTCAGTTTTTTGAGGAAACTCCACACTGTTCTCCACAGTGGTTGCACCAGTCTGCATTCCCACCAGCAGTGCACGAGGGTTCCTTTTTCTCCACAACCTCGCCAACACTTGTTGTTTGTTGATTTGTTGATGTTGGCCATTCTGACAGGTGTGAGATGGTACCGCATTGTTGTTTTGATTTGCATCTCTCGGACAATTAGTGACTTTGAGCATGTTTTCATGTGCCTTTTGGCCTTCCTTCTGTCTTCTTTTGAAAATATTCTATTTAGGTCCATTGCCCATTTTTTAATTGGATCAATCATCTTCCTTTTATTTATTTGTATAAGCTGTCTGTAGATGTTGGAGATTAAACCTTTATCAGTGGTATTATTTGCAAATATGTTCTCCCATACTGTGGGCTTTCTTGTTGTTTTGTTGATGGTTTCTTTTGCTGTAAGAAAGCTTTTTATTTTGATGTAGTCCCATTTGTTTATTTTCTCTTTAGCTTCCATTGCCCTAGGAGCAGTATCAGTGAAGAAGTTCTTTTGGCATACGTCGGAGATTTTGCTGCCTGTGGATGTTTCTAGTATTTTTATGGTTTCCCGCCTGATGTTTAAGTCCTGTATCCATTTTGAGTTTATTTTTGTGAATGGTGTAAGTTGGTGATCTAGTTTCATTCTTTTGCATGTGTCTGTCCAATTTTCCCAACACCATTTATTGAAGAAACTGTCTTGACTCCATTGTATATTCGTGCCTCCTTTGTCAAATATTAATTGAGCATAGTGATTTGGGTTGATATCTGGGTTCTCGATTCGATTCCATTGATCTATATGTCTGTTTTTGTGCCAGTACCAGGCTGTTTTGAGAACAGTGGCTTTGTAATATAGTTTGAAGTCTGGTATTGAGATCCCTCCTACTTTACTCTTCTTTCTCAGGATTGCTGTGGCTATTCGGGGTCTTTTATTGTTCCAAATGAACTTTTGGAGAGTTCTTTCTAGGTCAGTGAAATATGTCGTTGGTATTTTAATGGGGAGTGCATTGAACTTATAGATTGCTTTAGGAAGTATGGACATTTTGATGATGTTGATTCTACCAATCCATGAACATGGTATGTTCTTCCATCTCCTTACATCTTCCTCTATCTCTTTTTTCAGTGTCGTGTAGTTTTCTGCATATAGGTCCTTTACTTCCTTAGTTAAATTTATTCCTAGGTATCTTAATTTTTTGGTGCGATGGTAAATGGAATTGTTTTTTTAGCCTCTGTTTCTGTAGTTTCGCTGTTGGTGTATAAAAATGCCATGGATTTCTTGGCATTAATTTTGTATCCTGCTACGTTGCCAAATTCATTTATTAAGTCAATTAGTTTTTTAATGGAGTCTTTTGGGTTTTTTATGTACAATATCATGTCATCTGCAAATAAGGATAACTTTACTTCTTCTTTTCCAATTTGGATGCCTTTTATTTCCTCCTCTTGTCTAATTGCAATGGCTAGTACTTCCAGAACTATGTCAAACAGGAGTGGCGAGAGTGGGCATCCCTGTCTTGTTCCTGTTCTTAGAGGGAATGGTTTTAGTTTCTGCCCATTGAGTATAATGTTGGCTGTGGGTTTATCATATATAGCTTTTATTATGTTGAGGTATGATCCTTGTACTCCCACCTTGTTAAGAGTTTTTATCAGGAAGGGGTGTTGGATTTTATCAAATGCTTTTTCTGCGTCAAGTGATATGACTATATGATTTTTATCTTTCAATTTGTTTAGGTGATGTATCACGTTTATTGATTTGCGGATATTGTACCATCCTTGCATTCCTGGAATAAATCCTGCTTGGTCATGGTGTATGATCTTTGTGATGTTCTTCTGGAGTCGATTTGCTAGAATTTTGTTGAGGATTTTGGCATCTATGTTCATGAGGGATATTGGCCTGTAATTCTCTTTCATTGAGTTGTCTTTGTCTGGTTTTGGTATTAGGGTGATGCTGGCTTCATAGAAGGAGTTTGGAAGTATTCCTTCCTCTTGGATTTTTTGGAGTAATCTGAGGAGGATGGGTTTTAGTTCTTCCTTGAATGTTTGATAAAACTCTCCTGTGAAGCCATCTGGCCCTGGGCTTTTGTTTGCTGGAAGATTTTTGATAACTGTTTCAATTTCTTCCCATGTCACTGGTCTATTGAGATCTTTAGATTCTTCCTGATTGAGTTTTGGCAGTTTGTATTTTTCTAGGAATATGTCCATTTCCTCCAGGTTGTTCAATTTGTTGGAATAGAGTTGTTCGTAGTATTTTGTAACAATCTGTTGTATTTCGGTTGGGTCTGTTGTTATTTCACCTCTTTCATTTCTGATTTTGTTTATTTGGGTCCTCTCTCTTTGTTTCTTGGTTAGCCTGGCTAGAGGTCCATCTATCTTGTTTATCCTTTCAAAGAACCAGCTCTTGGTTTTGTTGATCTTATGTATTGTTTTTTTGGTCTCTATGTCGTTTATCTGTGCTCTGATTTTTGTTATTTCCTTTCTTCTGCTTACACTGGGTTTTTCTTGTTGCTCTTTTTCTAACTCTTTGAGTTGTAGAGTTAGATCATTTGTTAGCCTTTTTTCTAGTTTTTTGCAATAGGCTTGTAAGGATATGAACTTCCCTCTCAAAACTGCTTTTGCTGTGTCCCATAGATTTTGGATTGTTGTGTTTTCATTGTCATTTGTTGCCAGGATGTTTTTAATTTCTTCCTTGATTTCTCTGGTAACCCAGTCCTTGTTTAATAGCATGTTGTTTAGTCTCCATGTGTTTGATTTCTTTGGATTATTTTTATTGTAGTTAATTTCCAGTTTTATGCCATTATGATCTGAGAAGATGCTTGATATGATTTTTATCTTCTTGAATTTGAAGAGACTTTGCCTATGTCCCAAAATGTGGTCTATCTTTGAGAATGTCCCATGTGCACTTGAGAAGAATGTATATTCTGTGGCTTTGGGGTGGAATGTTCTGAAGATGTCAATTAATTCCATCTGGTCTAGTGAGTCATTTAGGATTAATATTTCTTTGCTGATTTTTTGTTTAGATGATTTGTCGAAGGGTGACAGTGGGGTATTAAAATCTCCTACTATGATTGTATTGCTATGAATTTCTCCCTTAATGTCCTCCAGCAGTTTTTTTTATGTATTTGGGTGCTCCTATATTGGGTGCATATATATTTACCAGGGTTATTTCTTCTTGTTGGATTGTTCCCTTTAGTATTATGAAGTGGCCTTCATTATCTCTTGTTATGTCCTTCACTCTGAGATCTAATTTGTCAGATATAAGTATTGCTACCCCAGCTTTTTTTTCATTTCCATTTGCCTGGAAAACTTTTTTCCATCCCTTCACCCTCAGTCTGTGTGCATCTTTTTTTCTGAGGTGGGTTTCTTGTAGACAACAGATGTATGGGTCTTGTTTTCTTATCCAATCTGACACCCTATGTCTTTTGATTGGAGCATTTAATCCATTTACATTTAAGGTTATTATTGATAGGTACTCATTTGACGCCATTTTTATTTTATACCCCTGTTCCTTCTTCACTTCCTATTTCTTTATATTTACAGTAAACCCTTTAGCATTTCTTGCATTGCTGGTTTGGTGGAGATAAATTCCTTCAGTCTTTTTTTGTCTGTGAAGCTCCTGATTTCTCCTTCAATTTTGATTGATAGCCTTGCTGGGTACAGTATTCTTGGATTCAGACCCTTCCTTTGCATGATTTTGTATATTTCATCCCATTCCCTTCTGGCCTGATATGTTTCTGTTGAGAAATCAGTTGCTAGTCTGATGGGGGTTCCTTTGTATGTAACTTTCTGTCTCTCTCTGGCTGCTTTTAAGATTCTTACTTTGTCGCTGTTGTTTGCCACTTTAATTATAATGTGCCTTGGCGTCTGTCTTCTGGGATTCATTTTGCTTGGGACTCTGCGAGCATCTTGGATTTGTGTGGGTTTTTTCTTCTCTATCTCAGGAAAGTTTTCAGTCATTATTTCTTGAAATACTTTTTCCATGTCTACTTCAGTTTCCTTTCCTTCAGGAACCCCTATTATTCGAATGTTATTTTGTTTTGTATTGTCCCAAAGCTCCCGTAGACTCTCCTCCTGCTTTTTAATCTTTTTTTCTAGAAGCTGCTCTAATTGGGTATTTTTTTCCAACTTGCCTTCTAGCTCGCTGATGCGGTCCTCTGCTTCATCTAGTCTACTCTTGATGCTTTCTATTGAGTTCTTCATGGTAGCGATGTCATTTTTTATTTCTTCTTGGTTCTTCCTCAATTCTTCATGGCTCT
Organism: Pipistrellus nathusii; assembly: GCA_963693515.1. NCBI lineage: Eukaryota > Metazoa > Chordata > Mammalia > Chiroptera > Vespertilionidae > Pipistrellus > Pipistrellus nathusii. The sequence goes on from CAVNZX010000121.1 coordinate 41,329, forward strand.
TCTTCCATTCCTCATGGTTCTTCCTCATTTCTTCTTGGTTATTGTCAAATTTCTCTTCCATTCTTTTTAGCCAACCTATGATCATTATTTTGAACTCTTGCTCTGGTAGGCTGCTTGTCTCTGACTGGTTTACTTCCTTTTCTGGTGATGCCTGCTTTTCTTTCATGTGCGGCATATTTTTTTGTCTTCCCATGGTATCTCTTTTTTCAGGATGTCTGGTTATGTGGTATTCCTTCCCTTGCGTTGATTTAAAGGTGCAAGATATAACACTACCAGGTACAACACAAGAGGCACTTAACAGGAATGTATTTACAATATTAATAACCTCTAATAAAGGTGACCACTAGAGAAAGGCAAATTAGGGGATGGGAGAGAAGGAAGGAAGGTAAAAATAAAATAAAGAAAAAAAATAAATAAATGAAAAGAAATAAAAATAAAAAAGTAATAAGTAAATAAAAAAGTGGGATAAAGAGATAGTCAAAGAAGAAAAGAAGAAAAAAAAGAAGGAGAAAGAAAAAGAAGGAAAAAGAAAAGAGAAAAAAAAGGTAAAAAAAAGTAATAATAAATTGAAAGTGGAAAACAGGGAAATATTGTAAGAGAGAGAGAGATAGAGAGAGAGAGAGAGAGAGAGAGAGAGAGAGAAGAAGAAGAAGAAGCAAACTAAAAGAGAAGTGAGAGATAAACTATATATATGTGGAGAAAATTACCATAAAACAATCACTGAGCCCAGTCAATGCCAGTAACAATACTTGGTGATTAGTACAAACTACAATATCTACTATTATTAAGTAAGGCTATGATATACAGAGGTAAAAGAAACAAACAAAAACAGAGTATTTTTAAAAAATTCAGAGCAACAATAATAACACAGGAATAAGCATAACAGTTTCACTAAAAAGCATAAAAATTCACAATAATCAACCTTCACATAAACAATGAGAAAAGTATAGAAAGTAGAACAGGTTTTTTTTTTTTTTTTTTAACTAGTTAATATAGTGCAGAGAATGGTATTTATACACTTGGATCAGGGGTTGGAACTTAGGTCTATAAGTATAGAGAGAGCTTTAGCAGAGGGTATACAGAAAGAATAGAGGAAAAACTAAAGTCGGAAAGTGATAGGATAAACCTGAGATTAAAAGATTAAAGTTTAGTAAGAGAGTGATGTTTTAAAGGTCGAGTTGAGATAGGGTTGAATGGTTCTATAGTAGAGATTAAAATAGAATGAAGGTTATTCCCAATGTAAAATAAAGAAAAAAATAAAATGGTACTGGAGAGGAGAAGAAGAAAGAGAGAGAGAAAAAATTGCAAATTAGCAGTAGTAATAGTGATGATAGAGATTAAAAAAGGTAATAATTGAAAAGGTAAAATCAAGTAAGGCAAAAAGAAAAAAAATCGTTTCTTAAGCAAGGATGTAAAAAATGAAGATTAAATAAGAGATGTAAAAAATGTCAATAAAATAAAGAATAGTAAAATTAACATAAAAACGTCCAATAGTGATCATTCACTCCTTCTGTTATTGTATTTGGCACGCCTGATTCTCGGACCAGAGAGTCTTGCAGTTCCCAGAATTCCACTGCACCTCAGTTTTGTAAAGTAGTCCTCAATTTTAGGTAGGCTATATCTTAGTTATTTGTGTCCACTTATTTTTTATTAGTTAAAAGAAAAAGAAAAAGAAAAAACAGGAAAAAAAGGAGAAAAAAAAAAAAAAAAAAAAAAAGGCAGTTTGTAATTCAGTCCTTAGGTGTCAGTGTTACTGGTTTGTTTTCCCAGTCTTTAGGTTGCTCTGGCCTTCTTTCTCTATGGCTCTAGCGGGCAGAGTGCCATCTGGTTCCCAAACTATCTCTTTTGGCTCCGATCCCTTGTTTCCGGGAAGGCAATTTCCCCCTGCAATTTCCCGGATATGCCCAACTGGGCGGACCTTCCCGGGTATTCAGATGCAAGGGGGTGAGGGGGATCAGAGGTGTCCAGGTGTTCTGCCCTTGGCGGGACAGCCGTGGTTCCTAACAATCTGTCCGTGTCCCCCTGGCATTTTAGAAAAAGACCTGCTTCTGGGGATGGTTACGCCAACCCCTGGACTGGGTTTCGCCAGACAAGTTTCTAGCTGCAGCCTTCTTTGGGCACTGCTCTGGGTTGGGGGCTGCTGCGGCGCTCCGGGGCCCACTGGGGGCGGGGCCGCGGCGTTCCGGGGGTACAATAGAAGCGGGGCCGCAGCGAGGCGCTGGCCGGGGCGCGGTGGTCCGGGGATGAGGCCTCAAGGCACTCCGGGGCTACAATAGAGGCGGGGCCGAGGCGCTCAGTCGCAGCACTGGGGGCGGGGCCTCGCGGTGCTCCCGCCAACAATAGAGGCGGGGCCGAGGCTCTCTGGTGCTGCACTGGGGGCGGGGTCTCGCGCTGCTCCGGCTGATAATAGAGGCGGGGCCGCGGCGCTCCGGTGCCGCACTGGGGGCGGGGCCTCGCTGCGCTCCGGGGCTACAATAGAGGCGGAGCCGCTGCCTGTGCCCCCAGAACCCTCAGGCTATCCCCGCAAACTCTGACCTTCCCGTGGGTAGTTGTAGAGCTACCTTGAATCCAGGCGATTGCTCCCTTTGGGGCGTCACCAGTGTTCGATGGACTCCTCCGCAGTGGGTCCTCCAGGCCGAAGATGCTCGTCCTTTCCGGTATGGCGAGGCGGCCTTCCCGCCGAGCCCGGAGCTCCGGGAGAAGTCGGCGCCGGCCGCCCGGTCAGGAAATCCCGCCCAGCTGACCCTTCCTTACCCTCCTTGACAGATCCGTTGCCCCTTAGCTGCTAACAAGTACTCCCTGAGCTACTAAGACGCTGCTCCTGTGTGTCTTGGGACCAGAGTTAGAGCAAGTCCGTCTGTTCGGTCGCCATCTTCGAGCTCCCTGATGTTTTCTTGTAGTTTCTAACATTTGACCTTCTTGTCCAGGTATAAACATTGGGAACGTGGACGAACAAGTATCTAAATACTGTTATGAACCTGTAAAGCTCGGGAACATTGTCTCTCACCTATGTTTTAGAGTTTAATGATACATCTCAGTGAAGTGTAAGGCTTTCCGAAGTGGCTAAATGTGTTTATTTCTCTATTTCAAGTGCATTCTGCCGTGTATTTCACACATTCACCATTCTACTCTCCTTAAAGGAAACAACATTGGATTCATACACTGTTTAATGTGCTCTAAACTCGAATTAAGGAATTCCAGGATCTATGATAAAGTTTTCCACAAGAAGAACTCTGTTGAAGAAATGTTTTAAACATGTTCTATGCGACTTCTCATCTATTTATTTTCATTTTCCCAGAATTCCGATGTTTTCTTGTAGTTTCTAACATTTGGCCTTCTTGTCCAGGTATAAACATTGGGAACATGGACAAACAACTTCCTAAACACTGTTATGAACCTGAAAAGCTCAGGTACATTGTCTCTCAACTATGTTTTACAGTATAATGATACATCTCAGTGAAGTGTAAGGCTTTCCAAAGCTGCTAAATGTGTTTATTTCTCTATTACAAGTGTATTCTGTCGTGTATTTCACACAGTCACCATTCTAGTCTCCTTAAAGGAAACAACATAGGATTCATACACTGTTTAATGTCCTCTAAACTCAAATTAAGTTATTCCTGGATCTAAGATCCGTTTTCTACAGGAACAACTCAGTTGGACAAGTGTTTTACACATGTTCTATGTGAGTTCTCATCTATTTATTGTCATTTTCCCAGAATTACTGATGTTTTCTTGTAGTTTCTAACATTTGGCCTTCTTGTCCAGGTATAAACATTGGGAACATGGACAAACAACTATCTAAACACTGTTATGAACCTGTAAAGCTCTGGAACATTGTTTCTCACCTATATTTTAGAGTTTAGTGATACATCTCAGTGAAGTGTAAGGCTTTCCGAAGCTGCTAAATGTGTTTATTTCTCTATTTCAAGTGCATTCTGCCGTGTTTTACACAGATTCACCATTCTAGTCTCCTTAAAGGAAACAACATAGGATTCATACACTGTTTAATGTCCTCTAAACTCAAATTAAGTTATTCCTGGATCTAAGATACGTTTTCTACAGGAACAACTCAGTTAGACAAGTTTTTTACACATGTTCTATGTGAGTTCTCATCTATTTCTTGTCAATTTCCCAGAATTACTGATGTTTTCTTGAAGTTTCTAACATTAGTCCTTCTTGTCCACGTACAAACATTGGGTACCTGGACCAACCACTACCTAAACACTGTTAGGAACCTGAAAACCTCGGGAACATTGTCTCTCGACTATGTTTTAGAGTTAGTGATACATCTCAGTGAAGTGTAAGGCTTTCCAAAGCTGCTAAATGTGTTTATTTCTCTATTTCAAGTGTATTCTGCCTTGCATTTCACACATTTACCATTCTAGTCTCCTTAAAGGAAACAACATAGGATTCATACACTGTTTAATGTCCTCTAAACTCAAGTTAAGTTATTCCTGGATCTAAGATCCGTTTTCTACAGGAACAACTCAGTTGGAAAAGTGTTTTACACATGTTCTATGTGAGTTCTCATCTATTTATTGTCATTTTCCCAGAATTACTGATGTTTTCTTGTAGTTTCTAACAATTGGCCTTCTTGTCCAGGTATAAACATTGGGAACATGGACAAACAAGTATCTAAACACTGTTATGAACCTGTAAAGCTCGGGAGCATTGTCTCTCACCTATGTTTTAAGGTTTAGTGATACATCTCAGTGAAGTGTAAGGCTTTCCGAAGCGGCTAAATGTATATATTTCTCTATTTCAAGTGTATTCTGCCTTGCATTTCACACGTTTACCATTCTAGGCTTCTTTAGGTAAACAACATAGGATTCATACACTGTTTAATGTCCTCTAAACTCAAATTAAGGAATTCCTGGATCTAAGATACGTTTTGTACAGGAACAACTCAGTTGGACAAGTGTTTTACACATGTTCTATGTGAGTTCTCATCTATTTATTGTCATTTTCCCAGAATTACTGATGTTTTCTTGTAGTTTCTAACATTTGGCCTTCTTATCCAGGTATAAACATTGGGAACATGAACAATCAACTATCTAAACACTGTTATGAACCTGTAAAGCTCGGGAAAATTGTCTCTCAACTATGTTTTAGAGATTAATGATACATCTCAGTGAAGTGTAAGGCTTTCCGAAGTGGCTAAATGTGTTTATTTCTCTATTTCAAGTGCATTCTGCCGTGTATTTCACACATTCACCATTCTAGTCTCCTTAAAGGAAACAACATAGGATTCATCCACTGTTTAATGTCCTCTAAACTCAAACTAAGTTATTCCTGGATCTAAGATCCATTTTCAACAGGAACAACTCAGTTGGACAAGTGTTTTACACATGCTCTATGTGAGTTCTCATCTATTTTTGTCATTTTCCCAGAATTACTGATGTTTTCTTGTAGTTTCTAACATTAGGCCTTCTTGTCCTGGTATAAACATTGGGAACCTGGACCAACCACTACCTAAACACTGTTAGGAACCTGAAAACCTTGGGAACATTGTCTCTCAACTATGTTTTAGAGTTTAATGATACATCTCAGTGAAGTGTAAGGCTTTCCAAAGCTGCTAAATGTGTTTATTTCTCTATTTCAAGTGTATTCTGCCTTGCATTTCACACGTTTACCATTCTAGGCTTCTTTAAGTAAACGACATAGGATTCATACACTGTTTAATGTCCTCTAAACTCAAGTTAAGTTATTCCTGGATCTAAGATCCGTTTTCTACAGGAACAACTCAGTTGGACAAGTGTTTTACACATGTTCTATGTGAGTTCTCATCTATTTATTGTCATTTTCCCAGAATTACTGATGTTTTCTTGTAGTTTCTAACAATTGGCCTTCTTGTCCAGGTATAAACATTGGGAACATGGACAAACAAGTATCTAAACACTGTTATGAACCTGTAAAGCTCGGGAGCATTGTCTCTCACCTATGTTTTAAGGTTTAGTGATACATCTCAGTGAAGTGTAAGGCTTTCCGAAGCGGCTAAATGTATATATTTCTCTATTTCAAGTGTATTCTGCCTTGCATTTCACACGTTTACCATTCTAGGCCCCTTTAGTTAAACAATATAGGATTCATACACTGTTTAATGTCCTCTAAACTCAAATTAAGGAATTCCTGGATCTAAGATACGTTTTGTACAGGAACAACTCAGTTGAACAAGTGTTTTACACATGTTCTATGTGAGTTCTCATCTATTCATTGTCATTTTCCCAGAATACTGATTTTTTCTTGTAGTTTCTAACATTTGGCCTTCTTGTCCAGGTATAACCATTGGGAACATGGACAAACAACTATCTAAACACTGTTATGAACCTGTAAAGCTCGGGAACATTGTCTCTCACCTATGTTTTAGAGTTTAATGATACATTTCAGTGAAGTATAAGGCTTTCCGAAGTGGCTAAATGTGTTTATTTCTCCATTTCAAGTGCATTCTGCCGTGTATTTTACACATTCACCATTCTACTCTCCTTAAAGGAAACAACATAGGATTCATACACTGTTTAATGTCCTCTAAACTCAAACTAAGTTATTCCTGGATCTAAGATCCATTTTTAACAGGAACAACTCAGTTGGACAAGTGTTTTACACATGCTCTATGTGAGTTCTCATCTATTTATTGTCATTTTCCCAGAATTACTGATGTTTTCTTGTAGTTTCTAAAATTAGGCCTTCTTGTCCTGGTATAAGCATTGGGAACCTGGACCAACCACTACCTAAACACTGTTAGGAACCTGAAAACCTTGGGAACATTGTCTCTCAACTATGTTTTAGAGTTTAATGATACATCTCAGTGAAGTGTAAGGCTTTCCAAAGCTGCTAAATGTGTTTATTTCTCTATTTCAAGTGTATTCTGCCTTGCATTTCACACGTTTACCATTCTAGGCTTCTTTAAGTAAACGACATAGGATTCATACACTGTTTAATGTCCTCTAAACTCAAGTTAAGTTATTCCTGGATCTAAGATCCGTTTTCTACAGGAACAACTCAGTTTGACAAGTGTTTTACACATGTTCTATGTGAGTTCTCATCTATTTATTGTCATTTTCACAGAATTACTGATGTTTTCTTGTAGTTTCTAACAATTGGCCTTCTTGTCCAGGTATAAACATTGGGAACATGGACAAACAAGTATCTAAACACTGTTATGAACCTGTAAAGCTCGGGAGCATTGTCTCTCACCTATGTTTTAAGGTTTAGTGATACATCTCAGTGAAGTGTAAGGCTTTCCGAAGCGGCTAAATGTATATATTTCTCTATTTCAAGTGTATTCTGCCTTGCATTTCACACGTTTACCATTCTATTCTTCTTTAGGTAAACAACATAGGATTCATACACTGTTTAATGTCCTCTAAACTCAAATTAAGGAATTCCTGGATCTAAGATACGTTTTGTACAGGAACAACTCAGTTGGACAAGTGTTTTACACATGTTCTATGTGAGTTCTCATCTATTTATTGTCATTTTCCCAGAATACTGATTTTTTCTTGTAGTTTCTAACATTTGGCCTTCTTGTCCAGGTATAACCATTGGGAACATGGACAAACAACTATCTAAACACTGTTATGAACCTGTAAAGCTCGGGAACATTGTCTCCCACCTATGTTTTAGAGTTTAATGATACATTAGAGTGAAGTGTAAGGATTTCCGAAGTGGCTAAATGTGTTTATTTCTCTATTTCAAGTGCATTCTGCCGTGTATTTCACACATTCACCATTCTAGTCTCCTTAAAGGAAACAACATAGGATTCATACACTGTTTAATGTCCTCTAAACTCAAATTAAGGTATTCCTGGATCTCAGATACGTTTTCTACAGGAACAACTCAGTCGGACAAGTGTTTTACACATGTTCTATGTGAGTTGTCATCTATTTATTGTCATTTTCCCAGAATTACTGATGTTTTCTTGTAGTTTCTAACATTAGGCCTTCTTGTACAGGTATAAAAATTGGGAACCTGGACCAACCACTACCTAAACACTGATAGGAACCTGCAAACCTCGGGAACATTGTCTCTCAACTATGTTTTAGAGTTTAATGATACATCTCAGTGAAGTGTAAGGCTTTCCGAAGTGGCTAAATGTGTTTATTTCTCTATTTCAAGTGCATACTGCCGTGTATTTCACACATTCACCATTCTAGTCTCCTTAAAGGAAACAACATAGGATTCATACACTGTTTAATGTCCTCTAAACTCAAACTAAGTTATTCCTGGATCTAAGATCCATTTTCAACAGGAACAACTCAGTTGGACAAGTGTTTTACACATGTTCTATGTGAGTTCTCATCTATTTATTGTCATTTTCCCAGAATTACTGATGTTTTCTTGTAGTTTCTAACATTAGGCCTTCTTGTCCAGGTATAAACTTTGGGAACCTGGACCAACCACTACCTAAACACTGTTAGGAACCTGAAAACCTCGGGAACATTGTCTCTCAACTATGTTTTAGAGTTTAATGATACATCTCAGTGAAGTATAAGCCTTTGCAAAGCTGCTAAATGTGTTTATTTCTCTATTTCAAGTGTATTCTGCCTTGCATTTCACACGTTTACCATTCTAGGCTTCTTTTAGTAAACAACATAGGATTCATACACTGTTTAATGTCCTCTAAACTCAAGTTAAGTTATTCCTGGATCTAAAATCCGTTTTCTACAGGAACAACTCAGTTGGACAAGTGTTTTACACATGTTCTATGTGAGTTCTCATCTATTTATTGTCATTTTCCCAGAATTACTGATGTTTTCTTGTAGTTTCTAACATTTGGCCTTCTTGTCCAGGTATAAACATTGGTAACATGGGCAAACAACTATCTAAACACTGTTATGAACCTGTAAAGCTCGGAAAAATTGTCTTTCAACTATGTTTTAGAGTTTAATGATACATCTCAGTGAAGTTTAAGGCTTTCCGATATGGCTAAATGTGTATATTTCTCTATTTCAAGTGCATTCTGCCGTGTATTTCACACATTCACCATTCTAGTCTCCTTAAAGGAAACATCATAGGATTCATACACTGTTTAATGTGCTCTAAACTCGAATTAAGGAATTCCTGGATCTAAGATACCTTTCCTACATGAACAACTCAGTTGGAGTAGTGTTTTGTATATGTTCTATTCGAGTTCTCATCTATTGATTTTCGTTTTCCCAGAATTACTCATGTTTTCTTGTAGTTTCTAACATTAGGCCTTCTTGTCCAGGTATAAACATTGGGAACGTGAACCAACCACTACCTAAACACTGTTAGGAATCTGAAGACCTCGGGAACATTGTCTCTCAACTATGTTTTAGAGTTTAATGATACATCTCAGTGAAGTGTAATGCTTTCCAAAGCTGCTAAATGTGTATATTTCTCAATTTCAAGTGTATTCTGCCTTGTATTTCACACGTTTACCATTCTAGGCTCCTTTAAGTAAAAAACATAGGATTCATACACTGTTTAATGTCCTCTAAACTCAAATTAAGGAATTCCTGGATCTAAGATACGTTTTTTACAGGAACAACTCAGTTGGACAAGTGTTTTACACATGTTCTATGTGAGTTCTCATCTATTTATTGTCATTTTCCCAGAATTACTCATGTTTTCTTGTAGTTTCTAACATTTGCCCTTCTTGTCCAGGTATAAAATTGGGAACATGGACAAACAACTATCTAAACACTGTTAGGAACCTGTAAAGCTCGGGAACATTGTCTCTCAACTATGTTTTAGAGTTTAATGATACATCTCAGTGAAGTGTAAGGCTTTCCGAAGTGGCTAAATGTGTATATTTCTCTATTTCAAGTGCATTCTGCCGTGTATTTCACAGATTCACCATTCTAGTCTCCTTAAAGGAAACAACATAGGATTCATACACTGTTTAATGTGCTCTAAACTCCAATTAAGGAATTCCTGGATCTAAGATACGTTTCCTACAGGAACAACTCAGTTGGACAAGTGTTTTACACATGTCCTATGCGAGTTCTCATCTATTGATGGTCGTTTTCCCAGAATTACTCATGTTTTCTTTAGTTTCTAACATTAGGGCTTCTTGTCCAGGTATAAACATTGGGAACATGGACAGACAACTTCATAAACACTGTTATGAACCTGAAAACCTCGGGAAAATTGTCTCTCAACTATGTTTTAGAGTTCAATGATACATCTCAGTGAAGTGTAAGGCTTTCTAAAGCTGCTGAATGTGTATATTTCTCTATTTCAAGTGCATTCTGCCGTGTATTTCACGCTTAAACCACTCTAGTCTCCTTAAAGGAAACAACATAGGATTCATACACTCTTTAATGTGCTCTAAACTCGAATTAAGGAATTCCTGGATCTAAGATACCTTTTCTACATGAACAACTTAGTTGGAGAAGTGTTATGTACATGTTCTATGCGAGTTCTCATGTATTGATTGTCGTTTTCCCAAAATTACTCATGTTTTTTTTGTAGTTTTTAACTTTAGGCCTTCTTGTCCAGGTATAAACATTGCCAACATGGACAAACAACTTCCTAAACACTGTTATGAACCTGTAAAGCTCAGGAACATTGTCTCTGAACTATGTTTTAGAGTTTAATGACACATCTCAGTGAAGTGTAAGGCTTTCCAAAGCTGCTGAATGTGTTTATTTCTCTATTTCAAGTGTATTCTGCCTTGTATTTCACACATTTACCATTCTAGGCTCCTTTAAGTAAACAACATAGGATTCATACACTGTTTAATGTCCTCTAAACTCAAATTAAGGAATTCCTGGATCTAAGATACGTTTCCTACAGGAACAACTCAGTTGGACAAGTGTTTTACACATGTTCTATGTGAGTTCTCATCTATTTATTGTCATTTTCTCAGAATTACTTATGTTTTCTTGTAGTTTCTAACATTTCCCTTCTTGTCCATGTATAAAATTGGGAACATGGACAAACAACTATCTAAACACTGTTAGGAACCTGTAAAGCTCAGGAACATTGTCTCTCAACTATGTTTTAGAGTTTAATGATACATCTCAGTGAAGTGTAAGGCTTTCCGAAGTGGCTAAATGTGTTTATTTCTCTATTTCAAGTGCATTCTGCCGTGTATTTCACCCATTCACCATTCTAGTCTCCTTAAATGAAACAACATAGGATTCATACACCGTTTAATGTCCTCTAAACTCAAATTAAGGTATTCCTGGATCTAAGATCCGTTTTCTACAGGAACAACTCAGTTGGAGAAGTGTTTTACACATGTTCTATGTGAGTTCTCATCTATTTATTGTCATTTTCCCAGAATTACTGATGTTTTCTTGTAGTTTCTAACATTTGGCCTTCTTGTCCAGGTATAAACATTGGGAACATGGACAAGCAACTATCTAAACACTGTTATGAACCTGTAAAGCTCGGGATCATTGTCTCTCAACTATGTTTTAGCGTTTAATTATACATCTCAGTGAAGTGTTCGGCTTTCTGAAGCTGCTAAATGTGTTTATTTCTCTATTTCAAGTGCATTCTGCCGTGTATTTCACACATTCACCATTCTAGTCTCCATAAAGGAAACAACATTGGATTCATACACTGTTTAATGTGCTCTAAACTCGAATTAAGGAATTTCAGGATCTATGATAAAGTTTTCCACAAGAAGAACTCTGTTGAAGAAGTGTTTTAAACATGTTCTATGCGACTTCTCATCTATTTTTTGTCATTTTCCCAGAATTCCGATGTTTTCTTGTAGTTTCTAACATTTGGCCTTCTGGCCCAGGTATAAACATTGGGAACATGGACAAACAACTATCTAAACACTGTTATGAACCTGTAAAGCTCGGGATCATTGTGTCTCACCTATGTTTTCGAGTTTAATGATACATCTCAGTGAAGTGTAAGGCTTTCCGAAGTGGCTAAATGTGTTCATTTCTCTATTTCAAGTGCATTCTGCCGTGTATTTCACACATTCACCATTCTAGTCTCCTTAAAGAAAACAACATAGGATTCATACACTGTTTAATGTCCTGTAAACTCAAATTAAGTTATTCCTGGATCTAAGATCCGTTTTCTACAGGAACAACTCAGTTGGACAAGTGTTTTACACATGTTCTATGTGAGTTCTCATCTATTTATTGTCATTTTCCCAGAATTACTGATGTTTTCTTGTAGTTTCTAACATTTGGCCTTCTTGTCCAGGTATAAACACTGGGAACCTGGACCAACCACTACCTAAACACTGTTAGGGACCTGAAAACCTCGGGAAAATTGTCTCTCAACTATGTTTTAGAGTTTAATGAAACATCTCAGTGAAGTGTAAGGCTTTTCAAAGCTGCTAAATGTGTTTATTTCTCTATTTCATGTGTATTCTGCCTTGCATTTCACAAGTTTACCATTCTAGGCTCCTTTAAGTAAAAAACATTGGATTCATACACTGTTTAATGTCCTCTAAAGTCAAATTAAGGTATTGCTGGATCTAAGATACGTTTTCTACAGCAACAACTCAGTTGGACAAGAGATTTACACATGTTCTATGTGAGTTCTCATCTATTTCTTGTCATTTTCCCAGAATTACTGATGTTTTCTTGTAGTTTCTAACATTTGGCCTTCTTGTCCAGGTATAAACATTGGGAACCTGGACCAACCACTACCTAAACACTGTTAGGAACCTGAAAACCTCAGGAACATTGTCTCTCAACTATGTTTTAGAGTTTAATGATACATCTCATTGAAGTGTAAGGCTTTCCGAAGTGGCGAAATGTGTTTATTTCTCTATTTCAAGTGTATTCTTCAGTGAAATTCACACATTCACCATTCTAGTCTCCTTAAAGGAAACAACATAGGATTCATACACTGTTTAATGTCCTCTAACCTCAAATTAAGTTATTCCTGGATCAAAGATCCGTTTTCTACAGGAACAACTCAGTTGGACAAGTGTTTTACACATGTTCTATGTGAGTTCTCATCTATTTATTGTCATTTTCCCAGAATTACTGATGTTTTCTTGTAGTTTCTAACATTTGGCCTTCTTATCCAGGTATAAACATTGGGAACATGGACAAACAACTATGTAAACACTGTTATGAACCAGTAAAGCTCGGGAGCATTGTCTCTCACCTATGTTTTAGATTTTAATGATACATCTCAGTGAAGTGTAAGGCTTTCCGAAGTGGCGAAATGTGTTTATTTCTCTATTTCAAGTGCATTCTGCCGTGTATTTCACACATTCACCATTCTAGTCTCTTTAAAGGAAACAACATAGGATTCATACACTGTTTAATGTCCTCTAAACTCCAATTAAGGAATGACTGGATCTAAGATACGTTTTCTACAGGAACAACTCAGTTGGACAAGTGTTTTACACATGTTCTATGTGAGTTCTCATCTATTTATTGTCATTTTCCCAGAATTACTGATGTTTTCTTGTAGTTTCTAACATTAGGCCTTCTTGTCCAGGTATAAACATTGGGAACATGGACAAACAACTATCTAAACACTGTTATGAACCTGTAAAGCTCGGGATCATTGTCTCTCAACTATGTTTTAGCGTTTAATTATACATCTCAGTGAAGTGTTCGGCTTTCTGAAGCTGCTAATTGTGTTTATTTCTCTATTTCAAGTGCATTCTGCCGTATATTTCACACATTCACCATTCTAGTCTACATAAAGGAAACAACATTGGATTCATACACTGTTTAATGTGCTCTAAACTCGAATTAAGGAATTCCAGGATCTATGATAAAGTTTTCCACAAGAAGAACTCTGTTGAAGAAGTGTTTTAAACATGTTCTATGCGACTTCTCATCTATTTATTGTCATTTTCCCAGAATTCCGATGTTTTCTTGTAGTTTCTAACATTTGGCCTTCTTGTCCAGGTATAAACATTGGGAACATGGACAAACAACTATCTAAACACTGTTATGAACCTGTAAAGCTCGGGATCATTGTGTCTCACCTATGTTTTAGAGTTTAATGATACATCTCAGTGAAGTATAAGGCTTTCCGAAGTGGCTAAATGTGTTTATTTCTCTATTTCAAGTGCATTCTGCCGTGTATTGCACACATTCACCATTCTAGTCTCCTTAAAGAAAACAACATAGGATTCATACACTGTTTAATGTCCTCTAAACTCAAATTAAGGTATTGCTGGATCTAAGATACGTTTTCTACAGCAACAACTCAGTTGGACAAGAGTTTTACACATGTTCTATGTGAGTTCTCATCTATTTATTGTCATTTTCCCAGAATTACTGATGTTTTCTTGTAGTTTCTAACATTTGGCCTTCTTGTCCAGGTATAAACATTGGGAACATGGACAAACAACTATCTAAACACTGTTATGAACCTGTAAAGCTCGGGAAAATTGTCTCTCACCTATGTTTTAGAGTTTAATGATACATCTCAGTGAAGTGTAAGGCTTACTGAAGTGGCTAAATGTGTTTATTTCTCTATCTCAAGTGCATACTGCCGTGTTTTTCACACATTCACCATTCTAGTCTCCTTAAAGGAAAAAACATAGGATTCATACACTGTTTAATATCCTCTAAACTCAAATTAAGTTATTTCTGGATCTAAGATAGGTTTTCTACAGGAACAACTCAGGTGGACAAGTGTTTTACACATGTTCTTTGTGAGTTCTCATCTATTTCTTGTCATTTTCCCAGAATTACTAATGTTTTCTTGTAGTTTCTAACATTATGACTTCTTGTCCTGGTATAAACATTGGGAATCTGGACCAACCACTACCTAAACACTGTTAGGGACCTGAAAACCTCGGGAAAATTGTCTCTCAACTATGTTTTAGAGTTTAATGATACATCTCAGTGAGGTGTAAGGCTTTCCAAAGCGGCTAAATGTGTTTATTTCTCTATTTCAAGTGCATTCTGCAGTGTTTTACACACATTCACCATTCTAGTCTCCTTAAAGGAAACAACATAGGATTCATACACTGTTTAATGTCCTCTAAACTCAAATTAAGTTATTCCTATATCTAAGATCCGTTTTCTGCAGGACCAATACAATTGGACAAGTGTTTTACACATGTTCTATGTGAGTTCTCGTCTATTTCTTGTCATTTTCCCAGAATTACTGATGTTTTCTTGTAGTTTCTAACATTAGGCCTTCTTGTCCACGTACAAACATTGGGAACCTGGACCAACCACTACCTAAACACTGTTAGGAACCTGAAAACCTCAGGGACATTGTCTCTCACCGATGTTTTAGATTTTAATGATACATCTCAGTGAAGTGTAAGGCTTTCCAAAGCGGCTAAATATGTTTATTTCTCTATTTCAAGTGCATTCTGCCGTGTTTTACACACATTCACCATTCTGGTCTCCTTAAAGGAAACAACATGGGATTCATACACTGTTTAATGTCCTCTAAACTCAAATTAAGTTATTCCTGGATCTAAGATACGTTTTCTACAGGAACTACTCAGTTGGACAAGTGTTTTACACATGTTCTATGTGAGTTCTCATCTATTTATTGTTATTTTCCCAGAATTACTGATGTTTTCTTGTAGTTTCTAACATGTGGCCTTCTTGTCCAGGTATAAACATTGGGAACCTGGACCAACCACTACCTAAACACTGTTAGGGACCTGAAAACCTCGGGAAAATTGTCTCTCAACTATGTTTTAGAGTTTAATGAAACATCTCAGTGAAGTGTAAGGCTTTCCAAAGCTGCTAAATGTGTTCATTTCTGTATTTCAAGTGTATTCTGCCTTGCATTTCACACGTTTACCATTCTAGGCTTCTTTTAGTAAACAACATAGGATTCATACACTGTTTAATGTCCTCTAAACTCAAATTAAGGAATTCCTGGATCTAAGATACGTTTTCTACAGGAACAACTCAGTTGGACGACTGTTTTACACATGTTCTATGTGAGTTCTCATTTTTATTCTTATTTTCCCAGAATTACTGATGTTTTCTTGTAGTTTCTAATATTTGGCCTTCTTATCCAGGTATAAACATTGGGAACATGGACAAACAACTATCTAAACACAGTTATGAACCTGTAAAGCTCGGGAACATTGTCTCTCACCTATGTTTTAGAGTTTAATGATACATCTCAGTGAGGTGTAAGGCTTTCCGAAGTGGCTAAATGTGTTTATTTCTCTATTTCAAGTGCATTCTGCCGTGTTTTACACACATTCACCATTCTAGTCTCCTTAAAGAAAACAACGTAGGATTCATACACTGTTTAATGTCCTCTAAACTCAAATTAAGTTATTCCTGGATCTAAGATACGTTTTCTACAGGAACAACTCATTTGGACAAGTGTTTTACACATGTTCTATGTGAGTACTCATCTATTTCTTGTCATTTTCCCAGAATTACTGATGTTTTCTTGTAGTTTCTAACATTAGGCCTTCTTGTCCACGTACAAACATTGGGAACCTGGACCAACCACTACCTAAACACTGTTAGGAACCTGAAAACCTCAGGAACATTGTCTCTCAACTATGTTTTAGAGTTTAATGATACATATCAGTGAAGTGTAAGGCTTTCCGAAGTGGCTAAATGTGTTTATTTCTCTATTTCAAGTGTATTCTGCCGTGAAATTCACACATTCACCATTCTAGTCTCCTTAAAGGAAACAACATAGGATTCATACACTGTTTAATGTCCTCTAAACTCAAATTAAGTTATTCCTGGATCTAAGATCTGTTTTCTACAGGAACAACTCAGTTGGACAAGTGTTTTACACATGTTCTATGTGAGTTCTCATCTATTTATTGTCATTTTCCCAGAATTACTGATGTTTTCTTGTAGTTTCTAACATTTGGCCTTCTTGTCCAGGTATAAACATTGGGAACATGGACAAACAACTATCTAAACACTGTTATGAACCTGTAAAGCTCGGGAACATTGTCTCTCACCTATGTTTTAGAGTTTAATGATACATCTCAGTGAGGTGTAAGGCTTTCCAAAGCGGGTAAATGTGTTTATTTCTCTATTTCAAGTGCATTCTGCCGTGTTTTACACACATTCACCATTCTAGTCTCCTTAAAGGAAACAACATAGGATTCATACACTGTTTAATGTCCTCTAAACTCAAATTAAGTTATTCCTGGATCTAAGATACGTTTTCTACAGGAACAACTCAGTTGGACAAGTGTTTTACACATGTTCTATGTGAGTTCTCATCTATTTCTTGTCATTTTCCCAGAATTACTGATGTTTTCTTGTAGTTTCTAACATTAGGCCTTCTTGTCCATGTACAAACATTATGAACCTGGACCAACCACTACCTAAACACTGTTAGGAACCTGAAAACCTCGGGAACATTGTCTCTCAACTATGTTTTAGAGTTTAATGATACATCTCAGTGAAGTGTAAGGATTTCCAAAGCTGCTAAATGTGTTTATTTCTTTTTTCAAGTGTATTCTGCCTTGCATTTCACACCTTTACCATTCTAGGCTTCTTTCAGTAAACAACATAGGATTCATACACTGTTTAATGTCCTCTAAACTAAAATTAAGGTATTGCTGGATCTAAGATACGTTTTCTACAGGAACAACTCAGTTGGAAAAGTGTTTTACACATGTTCTATGTGAGTTCTCATCTATTTATTGTCATATTCCCAGAATTACTGATGTTTTCTTTTTTTTTTTTTTTTTAGTTTTCTCACAAAATATTTATTTATTTATTTATTTATTTTTTTCATATTTTATTGATTTTTTTTTACATATTTTATTGATTTTTTTTACCCCCCTCCCTCCGTCCCACCCTTCCCCTCCCTCCCCAGAGCTTTATGAACATTGGTTGTACTTATATGCATGTATACATGTCCTTCGTTTGATCAATTATTTCCCCCAGATCTTCCTCCCCTCCCCACTGTAATTTGACAGTCTGCCTGTTGCTTTACTTTCTCTATCTCTGTCTCTTGGTTCATCAGTTCATAAAGAGCTTTATTGTCCACCAATGAGTGAGGTCATGTGGTATTTCTCTTTCATTGATTGGCTTATTTCACTCAGCATGATGTTCTCCAATTCCATCCAGGTTGCTGCAAATGATGAGAATTCCTTCTTTTTTATGGCAGCATAGTATTCCATTGTGTAGATGTACCAAAGTTTTTGGATCCAATCATCTGCTGACGGACACCTAGGCTGTTTCCAAATTCTGGCTATTGTAGATTGTGCTGCTATGAACATAGGGGTGTAAATATCCTTTCTGATTGGTGTTTCTAGTTTCTTGGGGTATATTCCTAGAAGTGGGATTGCTGGGTCAAATGGGAGTTCCATTTTCAGTTTTTTGAGGAAACTCCACACTGTTCTCCACAGTGGTTGCACCAGTCTGCATTCCCACCAGCAGTGCACGAGGGTTCCTTTTTCTCCACAACCTCGCCAACACTTGTTGTTTGTTGATTTGTTGATGTTGGCCATTCTGACAGGTGTGAGATGGTACCGCATTGTTGTTTTGATTTGCATCTCTCGGACAATTAGTGACTTTGAGCATGTTTTCATGTGCCTTTTGGCCTTCCTTCTGTCTTCTTTTGAAAATATTCTATTTAGGTCCATTGCCCATTTTTTAATTGGATCAATCATCTTCCTTTTATTTATTTGTATAAGCTGTCTGTAGATGTTGGAGATTAAACCTTTATCAGTGGTATTATTTGCAAATATGTTCTCCCATACTGTGGGCTTTCTTGTTGTTTTGTTGATGGTTTCTTTTGCTGTAAGAAAGCTTTTTATTTTGATGTAGTCCCATTTGTTTATTTTCTCTTTAGCTTCCATTGCCCTAGGAGCAGTATCAGTGAAGAAGTTCTTTTGGCATACGTCGGAGATTTTGCTGCCTGTGGATGTTTCTAGTATTTTTATGGTTTCCCGCCTGATGTTTAAGTCCTGTATCCATTTTGAGTTTATTTTTGTGAATGGTGTAAGTTGGTGATCTAGTTTCATTCTTTTGCATGTGTCTGTCCAATTTTCCCAACACCATTTATTGAAGAAACTGTCTTGACTCCATTGTATATTCGTGCCTCCTTTGTCAAATATTAATTGAGCATAGTGATTTGGGTTGATATCTGGGTTCTCGATTCGATTCCATTGATCTATATGTCTGTTTTTGTGCCAGTACCAGGCTGTTTTGAGAACAGTGGCTTTGTAATATAGTTTGAAGTCTGGTATTGAGATCCCTCCTACTTTACTCTTCTTTCTCAGGATTGCTGTGGCTATTCGGGGTCTTTTATTGTTCCAAATGAACTTTTGGAGAGTTCTTTCTAGGTCAGTGAAATATGTCGTTGGTATTTTAATGGGGAGTGCATTGAACTTATAGATTGCTTTAGGAAGTATGGACATTTTGATGATGTTGATTCTACCAATCCATGAACATGGTATGTTCTTCCATCTCCTTACATCTTCCTCTATCTCTTTTTTCAGTGTCGTGTAGTTTTCTGCATATAGGTCCTTTACTTCCTTAGTTAAATTTATTCCTAGGTATCTTAATTTTTTGGTGCGATGGTAAATGGAATTGTTTTTTTAGCCTCTGTTTCTGTAGTTTCGCTGTTGGTGTATAAAAATGCCATGGATTTCTTGGCATTAATTTTGTATCCTGCTACGTTGCCAAATTCATTTATTAAGTCAATTAGTTTTTTAATGGAGTCTTTTGGGTTTTTTATGTACAATATCATGTCATCTGCAAATAAGGATAACTTTACTTCTTCTTTTCCAATTTGGATGCCTTTTATTTCCTCCTCTTGTCTAATTGCAATGGCTAGTACTTCCAGAACTATGTCAAACAGGAGTGGCGAGAGTGGGCATCCCTGTCTTGTTCCTGTTCTTAGAGGGAATGGTTTTAGTTTCTGCCCATTGAGTATAATGTTGGCTGTGGGTTTATCATATATAGCTTTTATTATGTTGAGGTATGATCCTTGTACTCCCACCTTGTTAAGAGTTTTTATCAGGAAGGGGTGTTGGATTTTATCAAATGCTTTTTCTGCGTCAAGTGATATGACTATATGATTTTTATCTTTCAATTTGTTTAGGTGATGTATCACGTTTATTGATTTGCGGATATTGTACCATCCTTGCATTCCTGGAATAAATCCTGCTTGGTCATGGTGTATGATCTTTGTGATGTTCTTCTGGAGTCGATTTGCTAGAATTTTGTTGAGGATTTTGGCATCTATGTTCATGAGGGATATTGGCCTGTAATTCTCTTTCATTGAGTTGTCTTTGTCTGGTTTTGGTATTAGGGTGATGCTGGCTTCATAGAAGGAGTTTGGAAGTATTCCTTCCTCTTGGATTTTTTGGAGTAATCTGAGGAGGATGGGTTTTAGTTCTTCCTTGAATGTTTGATAAAACTCTCCTGTGAAGCCATCTGGCCCTGGGCTTTTGTTTGCTGGAAGATTTTTGATAACTGTTTCAATTTCTTCCCATGTCACTGGTCTATTGAGATCTTTAGATTCTTCCTGATTGAGTTTTGGCAGTTTGTATTTTTCTAGGAATATGTCCATTTCCTCCAGGTTGTTCAATTTGTTGGAATAGAGTTGTTCGTAGTATTTTGTAACAATCTGTTGTATTTCGGTTGGGTCTGTTGTTATTTCACCTCTTTCATTTCTGATTTTGTTTATTTGGGTCCTCTCTCTTTGTTTCTTGGTTAGCCTGGCTAGAGGTCCATCTATCTTGTTTATCCTTTCAAAGAACCAGCTCTTGGTTTTGTTGATCTTATGTATTGTTTTTTTGGTCTCTATGTCGTTTATCTGTGCTCTGATTTTTGTTATTTCCTTTCTTCTGCTTACACTGGGTTTTTCTTGTTGCTCTTTTTCTAACTCTTTGAGTTGTAGAGTTAGATCATTTGTTAGCCTTTTTTCTAGTTTTTTGCAATAGGCTTGTAAGGATATGAACTTCCCTCTCAAAACTGCTTTTGCTGTGTCCCATAGATTTTGGATTGTTGTGTTTTCATTGTCATTTGTTGCCAGGATGTTTTTAATTTCTTCCTTGATTTCTCTGGTAACCCAGTCCTTGTTTAATAGCATGTTGTTTAGTCTCCATGTGTTTGATTTCTTTGGATTATTTTTATTGTAGTTAATTTCCAGTTTTATGCCATTATGATCTGAGAAGATGCTTGATATGATTTTTATCTTCTTGAATTTGAAGAGACTTTGCCTATGTCCCAAAATGTGGTCTATCTTTGAGAATGTCCCATGTGCACTTGAGAAGAATGTATATTCTGTGGCTTTGGGGTGGAATGTTCTGAAGATGTCAATTAATTCCATCTGGTCTAGTGAGTCATTTAGGATTAATATTTCTTTGCTGATTTTTTGTTTAGATGATTTGTCGAAGGGTGACAGTGGGGTATTAAAATCTCCTACTATGATTGTATTGCTATGAATTTCTCCCTTAATGTCCTCCAGCAGTTTTTTTTATGTATTTGGGTGCTCCTATATTGGGTGCATATATATTTACCAGGGTTATTTCTTCTTGTTGGATTGTTCCCTTTAGTATTATGAAGTGGCCTTCATTATCTCTTGTTATGTCCTTCACTCTGAGATCTAATTTGTCAGATATAAGTATTGCTACCCCAGCTTTTTTTTCATTTCCATTTGCCTGGAAAACTTTTTTCCATCCCTTCACCCTCAGTCTGTGTGCATCTTTTTTTCTGAGGTGGGTTTCTTGTAGACAACAGATGTATGGGTCTTGTTTTCTTATCCAATCTGACACCCTATGTCTTTTGATTGGAGCATTTAATCCATTTACATTTAAGGTTATTATTGATAGGTACTCATTTGACGCCATTTTTATTTTATACCCCTGTTCCTTCTTCACTTCCTATTTCTTTATATTTACAGTAAACCCTTTAGCATTTCTTGCATTGCTGGTTTGGTGGAGATAAATTCCTTCAGTCTTTTTTTGTCTGTGAAGCTCCTGATTTCTCCTTCAATTTTGATTGATAGCCTTGCTGGGTACAGTATTCTTGGATTCAGACCCTTCCTTTGCATGATTTTGTATATTTCATCCCATTCCCTTCTGGCCTGATATGTTTCTGTTGAGAAATCAGTTGCTAGTCTGATGGGGGTTCCTTTGTATGTAACTTTCTGTCTCTCTCTGGCTGCTTTTAAGATTCTTACTTTGTCGCTGTTGTTTGCCACTTTAATTATAATGTGCCTTGGCGTCTGTCTTCTGGGATTCATTTTGCTTGGGACTCTGCGAGCATCTTGGATTTGTGTGGGTTTTTTCTTCTCTATCTCAGGAAAGTTTTCAGTCATTATTTCTTGAAATACTTTTTCCATGTCTACTTCAGTTTCCTTTCCTTCAGGAACCCCTATTATTCGAATGTTATTTTGTTTTGTATTGTCCCAAAGCTCCCGTAGACTCTCCTCCTGCTTTTTAATCTTTTTTTCTAGAAGCTGCTCTAATTGGGTATTTTTTTCCAACTTGCCTTCTAGCTCGCTGATGCGGTCCTCTGCTTCATCTAGTCTACTCTTGATGCTTTCTATTGAGTTCTTCATGGTAGCGATGTCATTTTTTATTTCTTCTTGGTTCTTCCTCAATTCTTCATGGCTCTTCTTCCATTCCTCATGGTTCTTCCTCATTTCTTCTTGGTTATTGTCAAATTTCTCTTCCATTCTTTTTAGCCAACCTATGATCATTATTTTGAACTCTTGCTCTGGTAGGCTGCTTGTCTCTGACTGGTTTACTTCCTTTTCTGGTGATGCCTGCTTTTCTTTCATGTGCGGCATATTTTTTTGTCTTCCCATGGTATCTCTTTTTTCAGGATGTCTGGTTATGTGGTATTCCTTCCCTTGCGTTGATTTAAAGGTGCAAGATATAACACTACCAGGTACAACACAAGAGGCACTTAACAGGAATGTATTTACAATATTAATAACCTCTAATAAAGGTGACCACTAGAGAAAGGCAAATTAGGGGATGGGAGAGAAGGAAGGAAGGTAAAAATAAAATAAAGAAAAAAAATAAATAAATGAAAAGAAATAAAAATAAAAAAGTAATAAGTAAATAAAAAAGTGGGATAAAGAGATAGTCAAAGAAGAAAAGAAGAAAAAAAAGAAGGAGAAAGAAAAAGAAGGAAAAAGAAAAGAGAAAAAAAAGGTAAAAAAAAGTAATAATAAATTGAAAGTGGAAAACAGGGAAATATTGTAAGAGAGAGAGAGATAGAGAGAGAGAGAGAGAGAGAGAGAGAGAGAGAAGAAGAAGAAGAAGCAAACTAAAAGAGAAGTGAGAGATAAACTATATATATGTGGAGAAAATTACCATAAAACAATCACTGAGCCCAGTCAATGCCAGTAACAATACTTGGTGATTAGTACAAACTACAATATCTACTATTATTAAGTAAGGCTATGATATACAGAGGTAAAAGAAACAAACAAAAACAGAGTATTTTTAAAAAATTCAGAGCAACAATAATAACACAGGAATAAGCATAACAGTTTCACTAAAAAGCATAAAAATTCACAATAATCAACCTTCACATAAACAATGAGAAAAGTATAGAAAGTAGAACAGGTTTTTTTTTTTTTTTTTTAACTAGTTAATATAGTGCAGAGAATGGTATTTATACACTTGGATCAGGGGTTGGAACTTAGGTCTATAAGTATAGAGAGAGCTTTAGCAGAGGGTATACAGAAAGAATAGAGGAAAAACTAAAGTCGGAAAGTGATAGGATAAACCTGAGATTAAAAGATTAAAGTTTAGTAAGAGAGTGATGTTTTAAAGGTCGAGTTGAGATAGGGTTGAATGGTTCTATAGTAGAGATTAAAATAGAATGAAGGTTATTCCCAATGTAAAATAAAGAAAAAAATAAAATGGTACTGGAGAGGAGAAGAAGAAAGAGAGAGAGAAAAAATTGCAAATTAGCAGTAGTAATAGTGATGATAGAGATTAAAAAAGGTAATAATTGAAAAGGTAAAATCAAGTAAGGCAAAAAGAAAAAAAATCGTTTCTTAAGCAAGGATGTAAAAAATGAAGATTAAATAAGAGATGTAAAAAATGTCAATAAAATAAAGAATAGTAAAATTAACATAAAAACGTCCAATAGTGATCATTCACTCCTTCTGTTATTGTATTTGGCACGCCTGATTCTCGGACCAGAGAGTCTTGCAGTTCCCAGAATTCCACTGCACCTCAGTTTTGTAAAGTAGTCCTCAATTTTAGGTAGGCTATATCTTAGTTATTTGTGTCCACTTATTTTTTATTAGTTAAAAGAAAAAGAAAAAGAAAAAACAGGAAAAAAAGGAGAAAAAAAAAAAAAAAAAAAAAAAGGCAGTTTGTAATTCAGTCCTTAGGTGTCAGTGTTACTGGTTTGTTTTCCCAGTCTTTAGGTTGCTCTGGCCTTCTTTCTCTATGGCTCTAGCGGGCAGAGTGCCATCTGGTTCCCAAACTATCTCTTTTGGCTCCGATCCCTTGTTTCCGGGAAGGCAATTTCCCCCTGCAATTTCCCGGATATGCCCAACTGGGCGGACCTTCCCGGGTATTCAGATGCAAGGGGGTGAGGGGGATCAGAGGTGTCCAGGTGTTCTGCCCTTGGCGGGACAGCCGTGGTTCCTAACAATCTGTCCGTGTCCCCCTGGCATTTTAGAAAAAGACCTGCTTCTGGGGATGGTTACGCCAACCCCTGGACTGGGTTTCGCCAGACAAGTTTCTAGCTGCAGCCTTCTTTGGGCACTGCTCTGGGTTGGGGGCTGCTGCGGCGCTCCGGGGCCCACTGGGGGCGGGGCCGCGGCGTTCCGGGGGTACAATAGAAGCGGGGCCGCAGCGAGGCGCTGGCCGGGGCGCGGTGGTCCGGGGATGAGGCCTCAAGGCACTCCGGGGCTACAATAGAGGCGGGGCCGAGGCGCTCAGTCGCAGCACTGGGGGCGGGGCCTCGCGGTGCTCCCGCCAACAATAGAGGCGGGGCCGAGGCTCTCTGGTGCTGCACTGGGGGCGGGGTCTCGCGCTGCTCCGGCTGATAATAGAGGCGGGGCCGCGGCGCTCCGGTGCCGCACTGGGGGCGGGGCCTCGCTGCGCTCCGGGGCTACAATAGAGGCGGAGCCGCTGCCTGTGCCCCCAGAACCCTCAGGCTATCCCCGCAAACTCTGACCTTCCCGTGGGTAGTTGTAGAGCTACCTTGAATCCAGGCGATTGCTCCCTTTGGGGCGTCACCAGTGTTCGATGGACTCCTCCGCAGTGGGTCCTCCAGGCCGAAGATGCTCGTCCTTTCCGGTATGGCGAGGCGG
>CAVNZX010000122.1:0-65946 GCA_963693515.1 Pipistrellus nathusii
TGTCATTTTCCCAGAATTACTGATGTTTTCTTCTGGTTTCTAACAATCGGCCTTCTTGTCCAGCTATAAACATTGGGAACATGGACAAACAACAACCTAAACACTGTTATGAACCTGAAAAGCTCGTGAATTTTGTCTCTCATCTATGTAAAAGAGTTTAATGATACATTTCATTGAAGTGTAAGGATTTCCACAGCTGCTAAATGTGTTTATATCTCTATTTCAAGTGTATTCTGCCTTGTATTTCACACATTTACCATTCTAGGCTACTTCAAGGAAACAACATAGGATTCATACACTGTTTAATGTGCTCTAAACGCGAATAAAGGAATTCCTTGATCTAAGACACCTTTTTTACATGAACAACTCAGTTGGAGAAGTGTTTTGTACATGTTCTATGCAAGTTCTATTCTGTTTATTGTCATTTTCTCAGAATTTCTGATGTTTTCTTGTAGTTTCAAACATTCGGCCTTCTTGTCCTGGTAAAAACATTGGGAACATGGACAAACAACTACCTAAATACTGTTATGAACCTGAAAAGCTCGTGAATTTTGTCTCTCACCTATGTAAAAGAGTTCAATGATATATTTCAGTGAAGTGTAATTCTTTCCACAGCTGCTAAATGTGTTTATATCACTATTTCAAGTGCATTCTGCCTTATATTCCACACATTTACCATTCTAGGCTACTTTAAGGAAACAACATAGGATTCATACACTGTTTAATGTGCTCTAAACGCGAATAAAGGAATTCCTGGATCTAAGATACCTTTTTTACATGAACAACTCAGTTGGAGAAGTGTTTTGTACATGTTCTATGCAAGTTCTCATCTATTTATTGTCATTTTCCCAGAATTACTGATGTTTTCTTGTAGTTTCTAACCTTCGGCCTTCTTGTCCAGGTATAAACATTGGGAACATGGACAAACAACTACTTAAACACTTTTATGAACCTGAAAAGCGCGGGAACATTTTCTCTCACCTATGTAAAAGAGTTTAATGATACATTTCAGTGAAGTGTAAGGCTTTCCACAGCTGATAAATGTGTTTATATCTCTATTTCAAGTGTATTCTGCCTTGTATTCCACACATTTTCCATTCTAGGTACTTTAAGGAAACAACATAGGATTCATACACTGTTTAATGTGCTCAAAACCCCAATTTAGGAATTCCTGGACCTAAGATATCTTTTCTACAGGAACAACTCAGTTGGAGAAGTGTTTTGTACATGTTCTATGCGAGTTCTCATCAATTCATTGTCATTTTCCCAGAATTACTGATGTTTTCTTGTAGTTTCTAACATTCGGCCTTCTGGTCCAGGTATAAACGTTGGGAACATGGACAAACAACTACCTAAACACTGTTATGAACCTGAAAAGCTCGGGAATATTGTCTCTCACCTATATTATAGAGTTTAATGATACATTTCAGTGTAGTGTAAGGCTATCCAAAGCTGCTAAATGTGTTCATATCTCTATTTCAAGTGTATTCTGCCTTGTATTTCACACATTTACCATTCTAGGCTACTTCAAGGAAACAACATAGGATTCATACACTGTTTAATGTGCTCTAAACGTGAATTAAGGAATTCCTGGACCTAAGATACCTTTTCTACATAAACAACTCTGTTGGAGAAGTGTTTTTAAATGTTCTATGCAAGTTCTCATCTTTTATTGTCATTTTCCCAGAATTACTGATGTTTTCTTGTAGTTTCTAACATTCGGCCTTCTTGTCGAGGTATAAACGTTGTGAATATGGACCAACAACTACCTAAACAGTGTTATGAACCTGAAAAGCTCGTGAACATTGTCTCTCACCTTTGTTATAAAGTTTAATGATACATTTCAGTGAATTGTAAGGCTTTCCAAAGCTGCTAAATGTGTTTATATCTCTATTTCAAATGTATTCTGCCTTGTATTTCACACATTTACCATTCTAGGTACTTTAAGGAAACAACATAGGATTCATACACTGTTTAATGTGCTCTAAACGCGAATTAAGGAATTCCTGGATATAAGATACCTTTTCTACGTGAACAACTCAGTTGGAGAAGTGTTTTATACATGGTCTATATGAGTTCTCATCTATTTATTGTCATTTTCCCAGAATTACTGATGTTTTCTTCTGGTTTCTAACAATCGGCCTTCTTGTCCAGGTATAAACATTGGGAACATGGACAAACAACAACCTAAACACTGTTATGAACCTGAAAAGCTCGTGAATTTTGTCTCTCATCTATGTAAAAGAGTTTAATGATACATTTCATTGAAGTGTAAGGATTTCCACAGCTGCTAAATGTGTTTATATCTCTATTTCAAGTGTATTCTGCCTTGTATTTCACACATTTACCATTCTAGGCTACTTCAAGGAAACAACATAGGATTCATACACTGTTTAATGTGCTCTAAACGTGAATTAAGGAATTCCTGGATCTAAGATACCTTTTCTACATGAACAACTCAGTAGGAGCTGTATTTTGTACAGGTTCTATGCAAGTTCTCATCTATTTATTGTCATTTTCAAAGAATTACTGATGTTTTCTTGTAGTTTCTAACATTTGGCCCTCTTGTCCAGTTATAAACCCTGGAAACATGGATAAACAGCTACCTAAACACTGTTATGAACCTGAAAAGCTCGTGAATTTTGTCTCTCACCTATGTAAAAGAGTTTAATGATACATTTCAGTGAAGTGTAAGGCTTTCCACAGCTGCTAAATGTGTTTATATCTCTATTTCAAGTGTATTCTGCCTTGTATTTCACAAATTTCCCATTCTAGGCTACTTTAAGGAAACAACATAGGATTCATATACTGTTTAATGTGCTCTAAACGCGAATTAAGGAATTCTTGGACCTAAGATACCTTTTCTACATAAACAACTCTGTTGGAGAAGTGTTTTTAAATGTTCTATGCAAGTTCTCATCTATTTATTGTCATTTTCCCAGAATTACTGATGTTTTCTTGTAGTTTCTAACATTCGGCCTTCTTGTCCAGGTATAAACGTTGTGAATATGGACCAACAACTACCTAAACAGTGTTATGAACCTGAAAAGCTCGTGAACATTGTCTCTCACCTATGTAAAAGAGTTTAATGATACATTTCAGTGAAGTGTAAGGCTTTCCACAGCTGCTAAATGTGTTTATATCTCTATTTCAAGTGTATTCTGCCTTGTATTTCACAAATTTCCCATTCTAGGCTACTTCTAGAAAACAACATAGGATTCATACACTGTTTAATGTGCTCTAAACGCGAATTAAGGAATTCCTGGACCTAAGATACCTTTTCTACAGTAACAACTCAGTCGGAGAAAAGTTTTATTCATGTACTATGCGAGTTCTCATCTATTTATTGTCATTTTCCCAGAATTACTGATGTTTTCTTGTAGTTTCTAACATTCGGCCTTCTTGTCCAGGTATAAACATTGGGAACATGGACAAACAACAACCTAAACACTGTTATGAACCTGAAAAGCTCGTGAATTTTGTCTCTCACCTATGTAAAAGAGTTTAATGATACATTTCAGTGAAGCGTAAGGCTTTCCACAGCTGCTAAATGTGTTTATATATCTATTTCAAGTGTATTCTTACTTGTTTTTCACACATTTACCATTGTACGCTACTTCAAGGAAACAACACAGGATTCATACACTGTTTAATGTGCTCTAAACGTGAATTAAGGAATTCCTGGATCTAAGATACCTTTTCTACATGAACAACTCAGTTGTAGAAGTGTTTTTAATTGTTCTATGCAAGTTCTCATCAATTTATTGTCATTTTCCAAGAATTACTGATGTTTTCTGGTAGTTTCTAACATTCGGCCTTCTTGTCCAGGTATAAACATTGGGAATATGGACAAAAAACTACCTAAACACTGTTATGAACCTGAAAAGCTAGGGAACATTTTCTCTCACCTATGTAAAAGAGTTTAATGATACATTTCAGTGAAGGGTAAGGCTTTCCACAGCTGCTAAATGTTTTTATATCTTTATTTCAAGTGTATTCTGCCTTGTATTTCACACATTTACCATTCTAGGCTACTTCAAGGAATCAACATAGGATTCATACACTGTTTAATGTGCTCTAAACGCGAATTAAGGAATTCCTGGATCTAAGATACCTTTTCTACATGAACAACTCAGTTGGAGAAGTGTTTTTTATTGTTCTATTCAAGTTCTCATCTATTTATTGTCATTTTCCCATAATTACTGATGTTTTCTTTTAGTTTCTAACTTTCGGCCTTCTTGTCCAGGTATAAACATTGGGAACATGGACAAACAAGTACCTAAACGCTGTTATGAACCTGAAAAGCTCGGGAACATTTTCTCTTACCTATGTAAAAGAGTTTAATGATACATTTCAGTGAAGGGTAAGGCTTTCCACAGCTGCTAAATGTGTTTATATCTCTATTTCAAGTGTATTCTGTCTTGTATTTCACACATTTCCCATTCTAGGCTACTTCAAGGAAACAACATAGGATTCATACACTGTTTAATGTGCTCTAAACGCG
Source organism: Pipistrellus nathusii (assembly GCA_963693515.1). Lineage (NCBI taxonomy): Eukaryota > Metazoa > Chordata > Mammalia > Chiroptera > Vespertilionidae > Pipistrellus > Pipistrellus nathusii. The sequence goes on from CAVNZX010000122.1 coordinate 4,505, forward strand.
AATTAAGGAATTCCTGGATCTAAGATACCTTTTCTACATGAACAACTCAGTTGGAGAAGTGTTTTATACATGGTCTATATGAGTTCTCATCTATTTATTGTCATTTTCCCAGAATTACTGATGTTATCTTGTTGTTTCTAATATTCGGCCTTCTTGTCCAGGTATAAACATTGGGAACATGGACAAACAACTACCTAAACACTGTTATGAACCTGAAAAGCTCAGGAACATTTTCTCTCACCTATGTAAAAGAGTTTAATGATATATTTCAGTGAATTGTAAGGCTTTCCACAGCTGCTAAATGTGTTTATATCTCTATTTCAAGTGTACTCTGCCTTGAATTTCACAAATTTCCCATTCTAGGTACTTTAAGGAAACAACATAGGATTCACAGACTGTGTAATGTGCTCTAAACTCGAATTAAGGAATTCCTGTACCTAACATAACTTTTCTACAGGAACAACTCAGTTGGAGAAGTGTTTTGTACATGTTCTATGCAAGTTCTCATCTATTTATTGTCATTTTCCCAGAATTACTGATGTTTTCTTGTAGTTTCTAACATTCGGCCTTCTTGTCCAGGTATAAACGTTGTGAACATGGACAAACAACTACCTAAACACTGTTATGAACTTGAAAAGCTCAGGAACATTGTCTCTCACCTATGTTATACAGTTTAATGATACATTTCAGTGAATTGTAAGGCTTTCCACAGCTGCTAAATGTTTTTATATCTTTATTTCAAGTGTATTCTGCCTTGTATTTCACACATTTACCATTCTAGGCTACTTCAAGGAAACAACATAGGATTCATACACTGTTTAATGTGCTCTAAACGCGAATTAAGGAATTCCTGGATCTAAGATACCTTTTCTACATGAACAACTCAGTTGGAGAAGTGTTTTTTATTGTTCTATGCAAGTTCTCATCTATTTATTGTCATTTTCCCATAATTACTGATGTTTTCTTTTAGTTTCTAACATTCGGCCTTCTTGTCCAGGTATAAACATTGGGAACATGGACAAACAAGTACCTAAACGCTGTTATGAACCTGAAAAGCTCGGGAACATTTTCTCTTACCTATGTAAAAGAGTTTAATGATACATTTCAGTGAAGTGTAAGGCTTTCCACAGCTGCTAAATGTGTTTATATATCTTTTTCAAGTGGATTCTGCCTTGTATTTCACACATTTACCATTGTAGGCTACTTCAAGGAAACAACATAGGATTCATACACTGTTTAATGTGCTCTAAACGTGAATTAAGGAATTCCTGGATCTAAGATACCTTTTCTACATGAACAACTCAGTTGGAGAAGTGTTTTTAATTGTTCTATGCAAGTTCTCATCAATTTATTGTCATTTTCCCAGAATTACTGATGTTTTCTGGTAGTTTCTAACATTCGGCCTTCTTGTCCAGGTATAAACATTGGGAATATGGACAAACAACTACCTAAACACTGTTATGAACCTGAAAAGCTAGGGAACATTTTCTCTCACCTATGTAAAAGAGTTTAATGATACATTCCAGTGAAGTGTAAGGCTTTCCACAGCTGCTAAATGTGTTTATATCTCTATTTCAAGTGTATTCTGCCTTGTATTCCACACATTTACCATTCTAGGCTACTTTAAGGAAACAACATAGGATTCATAAACTGTTTAATGTGCTCTAAACAAGAATTGAGGAATTCCTTTATCTAAGATACCTTTTCTACATGAACAACTCAGTTGGAGAAGTGTTTTGTACATGTTCTATGCAAGTTCTCATCTATTTTTTGTCATTTTCCCGGAATTACTGATGTTTTCTTGTAGTTTCTAACATTCGGTCTTCTTGTCCAGGTATAAACATTGGGAACATGGACAAAAACTACCTAAACACGGTTATGAACCTGAAAAGCCAGGAACATTGTCTCTCACCTATGTTATACAGTTTAATGATACATTTCAGTGAATTGTAAGGCTTTCCACAGCTGCTAAATGTTTTTATATCTTTATTTCAAGTGTATTCTGCCTTGTATTTCACACATTTACCATTCTCGGCTACTTCAAGGAAACAACATAGGATTCATACACTGTTTAAAGTGCTCTAAACGCGAATTAAGGAATTCCTGAATCTAAGATACATTTTCTACATGAACAACTCAGTTGGAGAAGTGTTTTTTATTGTTCTATGCAAGTTCTCATCTATTTATTGTCATTTTCCCATAATTACTGATGTTTTCTTTTAGTTTCTAACATTCGGCCTTCTTGTCCAGGTATAAACATTGGGAACATGGAAAAACAAGTACTTAAACGCTGTTATGAACCTGAAAAGCTCGGGAACATTTTCTCTTACCTATGTAAAAGAGTTTAATGATACATTTCAGTGAAGTGTAAGGCTTTCCAAAGCTGCTAAATGTGTTTATATCTCTATTTCAAGTGTATTCTGCCTGTATTTCACACATTTACCATTCTAGGCTACTTCTAGGAAACAACATAGGATTCATACACTGTTTAATGTGCTCTAAACGCGAATTAAGGAATTCCTGGACCTAAGATACCTTTTCTACATGAACAACTCAGTTTGAGAAGTGTTTTTAAATGTTCTATGCAAGTTCTCATCAATTTATTGTCATTTTCCCAGAATTACTGATGTTTTCTTGTAGTTTCTAACATTTGGCCTTCTTGTCCAGGTATAAACATTGGAAACATGGATAAACAACTACCTAAACACTGTTATGAACCTGAAAAGTTCGTGAATTTTGTCTCTCACCTATGTAAAAAAGTTTATTGATAAATTTCAGTGAAGTGTAAGGCTTTCCACAGCTGCTAAATGTGTTTATATATCTTTTTCAAGTGGATTCTGCCTTGTATTTCACACATTTACCATTGTAGGCTACTTCAAGGAAACAACATAGGATTCATCCACTGTTTAATGTGCTCTAAACGTGAATTAAGAAATTCCTGGATCTAAGATACCTTTTCTACATGAACAACTCAGTTGGAGAAGTGTTTTGTACATGTTCTATGCAAGTTCTCATCTATTTTTTGTCATTTTCCCGGAATTACTGATGTTTTCTTGTAGTTTCTAACATTCGGTCTTCTTGTCCAGGTATAAACATTGGGAACATGGACAAACAACTACCTAAACACTGTTATGAACCTGAACAGCTCGTAAAGTTTGTCTCTCACGTATATAAAAGAGTTTAATGATATATTTCAGTGAATTGTAAGATTTTCCACAGCTGCTAAATGTGTTTATATCTCTATTTCAACCGTATTCTGCCTTGTATTTCACAAATTTCCCATTCTAGGCTACTTTAAGGAAACAACATAAGACTCATACCCTTTTAATGTGCTCTAAACCCGAATTAAGGAATTCCTGGATCTAAGATACCTTTTCTACATGAACAACTCAGTTGGAGAAGTGTTTTATACATGGTCTATATGAGTTCTCATCTATTTATTGTCATTTTCCCAGAATTACTGATGTTTTCTTGTAGTTTCTAACATTCGCCCTTCTTGTCCAGGTATAAATGTTGTGAACATGGACAAACAACTACCTAAACAGTGTTATGAACCTGAAAAGCTCGGGAACATTGTCTCTCACCTTTGTTATAGAATTTAATGATACATTTCAGTGTAGTGTAAGGCTTTCCAAAGCTGCTAAATGTGTTTATATCTCTATTTCAAGTGTATTCTGCCTTGTATTTCACACATTTACCATTGTAGGTTCTTTAAGGAAACAACATAGGATTCATACACTGTTTAATGTGCGCGAAACCCGAATTTAGGAATTCCTGGACCTAAGATACCTTTTCTACATGAACAACTCAGTAGGAGATGTGTTTTGTACATGTTCTATGCAAGTTCTCATCTATTTATTTTCATTTTCAAAGAATTACTGATGTTTTCTTGTAGATTCTAACATTTGGCCTTCTTGTCCAGGTATAAACATTGGAAACATCGATAAACAACTACCTAAACACTGTTATGAACCTGAAAAGCTCGTGAATTTTGTCTCTCACCTATGTAAAAAAGTTTAATGATACATTTCAGTGAAGCGTAAGGCTTTCCACAGCTGCTAAATGTGTTTATATATCTATTTCAAGTGTATTCTTACTTGTTTTTCACACATTTACCATTGTACGCTACTTCAAGGAATCAACATAGGATTCATACACTGTTTAATGTGCTCTAAACGCGAATTAAGGAATTCCTGGATCTAAGATACCTTTTCTACATGAACAACTCAGTTGGAGAAGTGTTTTTTATTGTTCTATTCAAGTAATCATCTATTTATTGTCATTTTCCCATAATTACTGATGTTTTCTTTTAGTTTCTAACTTTCGGCCTTCTTATCCAGGTATAAACATTGGGAACATGGACAAACAAGTACCTAAACGCTGTTATGAACCTGAATAGCTTGTGAATTTTGTCTCTCACCTATGTAAAAGAGTTTAATGATACATTTCAGTGAAGTGTAATTCTTTCCTCAGCTGCTAAATGTGTTTATATCTCTATTTCAAGTGCATTCTGCCTTATATTCCACACATTTACCATTCTAGGCTACTTTAAGGAAACAACATAGGATTCATGCACTGTTTAATGTGCTCTAAACGCGAATAAAGGAATTCCTGGATCTAAGATACCTTTTCTACATGAACAACTCAGTTGGAGAAGTGTTTTTTACATAGACTATATGAGTTCTCATCTATTTATTGTCATTTTCCCAGAATTACTGAAGTTTTCTTGTAGTTTCTAACATTAGGCCTTGTTGTCCAGGTATAAACGTTGGGAACATGGACAAACAACTACCTAAACAGTGTTATGAACCTGAAAAGCTCGGGGACATTGTCTCTCACCTATTTTATAGAGTTTAATGATACATTTCAGTGTAGTGTAAGGCTATCCAAAGCTGCTAAATGTGTTTATATCTCTATTTCAAGTGTATTCTCCCTTGTATTTCACACATTTACCATTCTAGGCTACTTTAAGGAAACAACATAGGATTCATACACAGTTTAATGTGCTCTAAACTCGAATTAAGGAATTCCTGGACCTAAGATATCTTTTCTACAGGAACAACTCAGTTGGAGAATTGTTTTGTACATGTTCTATGAAAGTTCTCATCTATTTATTGCCATTTTCCCAGAATTACTGATGTTTTCTTGTATTTCTAACATTCGGCGTTCTTGTCCAGGTATAAACATTGGGAACATGGACAAACAACTACCTAAACACTGTTATGAACCTGAATAGCTCGTGAATTTTGTCTCTCACCTATGTAAAAGAGTTTAATGATACATTTCAGTGAAGGGTAATTCTTTCCACAGCTGATAAATGTGTTTATATCTCTATTTCAAGTGTATTCTGCCTTATATTCCACACATTTACCATTCTAGGCTACTTTAAGGAAACAACATAGGATTCATACACTCTTTAATGTGCTCTAAACGCGAATGAAGGAATTCCTCGATCTAAGATACCTTTTTTACATGAACAACTCAGTTGGAGAAGTGTTTTGTACATGTTCTATGCAAGTTCTATTCTATTTATTGTCATTTCCTCAGAATTACTCATGTTTTCTTGTAGTTTCTAATATTCGGCCTTCTTGTCCAGGTACAAACATTGGGATCATGGACAAACAACTACCTAAACACTGTTATGAACCTGAAAAGCTCGTGAATTTTGTCTCTCACCTATGTAAAAGAGTTTAATGATACATTTCACTGAAGTGTAAGGCTTTCCACAGCGGCTAAATGTGTTTATATCTCTATTTCAAGTGTATTCTTCCTTGTATTTAACAAATTTCCCATTCTAGGCTACTTTAAGGAAACAACATAGGATTCATACACTGTTTAATGTGCTCTAAACGCGAATAAAGGAATTCCTGGATCTAAGATATCTTTTTTACATGAACAACTCAGTTGGAGAAGTGTTTTGTACATGTTCTATGCAAGTTCTGTTCTATTTATTGTCATTTTCCCAGAATTACTGATGTTTTCTTGTAGTTTCTAACATTAGGCCTTCTTGTCCAGGTATAAACGTTGGGAACATGGACAAACAACTACCTAAACACTGTTATGAACCTGAAAAGCTCGTGAATTTTGTCTCTCACCTATGTAAAAGAGTTTAATGATACATTTCAGTGAAGGGTAATTCTTTCCACAGCTGATAAATGTGTTTATATCTCTATTTCAAGTGTATTCTGCCTTGTATTTCACACATTTACCATTCTAGGTACTTTAAGGAAACAACATAGGATTCATACACTGTTTAATGTGCTCTAAACCCGAATTTAGGAATTCCTGGACCTAAGAAATCTTTTCTACAGGAACAACTCAGTCGGAGAAAAGTTTTATACATGTTCTATGCGAGTTCTCATCTATTTATTGTCATTTTCCCAGAATTACTGATGTTTTCTTGTAGTTTCTAACATTTGGCCTTCTTGTCCAGGTATAAACATTGGGAACATGGACAAACAACTACTTAAACATTTTTATGAACCTGAAAAGCTCGGGACCATTTTCTCTCACCCATGTAAAAGAGTTTAATGATACATTTCAGTGAAGTGTAAGGCTTTCCACAGCTGCTAAATGTGTTTATATCTCTATTTCAAGTGTATTCTCCCTTGTATTTAACAAATTTCCCTTTCTAGGCTACTTTAAGGAAACAACATAGGATTCATACACTGTTTAATGTGCTCTAAACACGAATTAAGGAATTCCTGGATCTAAGATACCTCTTCTACATGAACAACTCAGTTGGAGAAGTGTTTATACATGGTCTATATGAGTTCTCATCTATTTATTGTCATTTTCCCAGAATTACTGATGTTTTCTTGTAGTTTCTAACTTTAGGCCTTCTTGTCCAGGTAGAAACGTTGGGAATTTGGAAAACAACTACCTAAACAGTGTTATGAACCTGAAAAGCTCGGGAACATTGTCTCTCACCTATGGTATTGAGTTTAATGATACATTTCAGTGTAGTGTAAGGCTATCCAAAGCTACTAAATCTGTTTATATTTCTATTTCAAGTGTATTCTGCCTTCTTTTTCACACATTTACCATTCTAGGTACTTTAAGGAAACAACATAGGATTCATAGACTGTTTAATGTGCTCTAAACTCGAATTAAGGAATTCCTGGACCTAAGATATCTTTTCTACAGGAACAACTCAGTTGGAGAATTGTTTTGTACATGTTCTATGAAAGTTCTCATCTATTTATTGCCATTTTCCCAGAATTACTGATGTTTTCTTGTAGTTTCTAACATTCGGCGTTCTTGTCCAGGTATAAACATTGGGAACATGGACAAACAACTACCTAAACACTGTTATGAACCTGAATAGCTCGTGAATTTTGTCTCTCACCTATGTAAAAGAGTTTAATGATACATTTCAGTGAAGGGTAATTCTTTCCACAGCTGATAAATGTGTTTATATCTCTATTTCAAGTGTATTCTGCCTTATATTCCACACATTTACCATTCTAGGCTACTTTAAGGAAACAACATAGGATTCATACACTCTTTAATGTGCTCTAAACGCGAATAAAGGAATTCCTGGATCTAAGATACCTTTTTTACATGAACAACTCAGTTGGAGAAGTGTTTTGTACATGTTCTATGCAAGTTCTATTCTATTTATTGTCATTTCCTCAGAATTACTCATGTTTTCTTGTAGTTTCTAATATTCGGCCTTCTTGTCCAGGTACAAACATTGGGATCATGGACAAACAACTACCTAAACACTGTTATGAACCTGAAAAGCTCGTGAATTTTGTCTCTCACCTATGTAAAAGAGTTTAATGATAAATTTCAGTGAAGTGTAAGGCTTTCCACAGCTGCTAAATGTGTTTATATATCTTTTTCAAGTGGATTCTGCCTTGTATTTCACACATTTACCATTGTAGGTTCTTTAAGGAAACAACATAGGATTCATACACTGTTTAATGTGCTCGAAACCCGAATTTAGGAATTCCTGGACCTAAGATACCTTTTCTACATGAACAACTCAGTGGGAGATGTGTTTTGTACAAGTTCTATGCAAGTTCTCATCTATTTATTGTCATTTTCAAAGAATTACTGATGTTTTCTGGTAGTTTCTAACATTCGGCCTTCTTGTCCAGGTATAAACATTGGGAACATGGACAAACAACTACCTGAACACTGTTATGAACCTGAAAAGCTCGTGAATTTTGTCTCTCACCTATGTAAAAGAGTTTAATGATACATTTCAGTGAAGTGTATGGCTTTCCACACCTGCTAAATGTGTTTATATCTCTATTTCAAGTGTATTCTCCCTTGTATTTAACAAATTTCCCATTCTAGGCTACTTTAAGGAAACAACATAGGATTCATACACAGTTTAATGTGCTCTAAACTCGAATTAAGGAATTCCTGGACCTAAGATATCTTTTCTACAGGAAAAACAGAGTTGGAGAATTGTTTTGTAAATGTTCTTTGAAAGTTCTCATCTATTTATTGTCATTTTCCCAGAATTACTGATGTTTTCTTGTATTTCTAACATTCGGCGTTCTTGTCCAGGTATAAACATTGGGAACATGGACAAACAACTACCTAAACACTGTTATGAACCTGAATAGCTCGTGAATTTTGTCTCTCACCTATGTAAAAGAGTTTAATGATACATTTCAGTGAAGGGTAATTCTTTCCACAGCTGATAAATGTGTTTATATCTCTATTTCAAGTGTATTCTGCCTTATATTCCACACATTTACCATTCTAGGCTACTTTAAGGAAACAACATAGGATTCATACACTGTTTAATGTGCTCTAAACGCGAATAAAGGAATTCCTCGATCTAAGATACCTTTTTTACATGAACAACTCAGTTGGAGAAGTGTTTTGTACATGTTCTATGCAAGTTCTATTCTATTTATTGTCATTTGCCCAGAATTACTGATGTTTTCTTGTAGTTTCTAACATTAGGCCTTCTTGTCCAGGTATAAACATTGGGAACATGGACAAACAACTACCTAAACACTGTTATGAACCTGAAAAGCTCGTGAATTTTGTCTCTCACCTATGTAAAAGAGTTTAATGATACATTTCAGTGAAGGGTAATTCTTTCCACAGCTGATAAATGTGTTTATATCTCTATTTCAAGTGTATTCTGCCTTGTATTTCACACATTTACCATTCTAGGTACTTTAAGAAAACAACATAGGATTCATACACTGTTTAATGTGCTCTAAACCCGAATTTAGGAATTCCTGGACCTAAGAAATCTTTTCTACAGGAACAACTCAGTCGGAGAAAAGTTTTATACATGTTCTATGCGAGTTCTCATCTATTTATTGTCATTTTCCCAGAATTACTGATGTTTTCTTGTAGTTTCTAACATTCGGCCTTCTTGTCCAGGTATAAACATTGGGAACATGGACAAACAACTACCTAAACACTGTTATGAACCTGAAAAGCTCGTGAATTTTGTCTCTCACCTATGTAACAGAGTTTAATGATACATTTCAGTGAAGTGTAAGGCTTTCCACAGCTGCTAAATGTGTTTATATCTCTATTTCAAGTGTATTCTGCCTTATATTCCACAAATTTCCCATTCTAGGCTACTTTAAGGGAACAACATAGGATTCATACACTGTTTAATGTGCTCTAAACGCGAATTAAGGAAATCCTGGATCTAAGAAACATTTTCTAAATGAACAACTCAGTTGGCAAAGTTTTTAATACATGGTGTATATGAGTTCTCATCTATTTATTGTCATTTTCCCAGAATTACTGATGTTTTCTTGTAGTTTCTAACATTCGGCCTTCTTGTCCAGGTATAAACGTTGGGAACATGGACAAACAACTACCTAAACACTGTTATGAACCCGAAAAGCTCGGGGACATTGTCTCTCACCTATGTTATAGAGTTTAATGATACATTTCAGTGTAGTGTAAGGCTATCCAAAGCTGCTAAATGTGTTTATATCTCTATTTCAAGTGTATTCTCCCTTGTATTTAACAAATTTCCCATTCTAGGCTACTTTAAGGAAACAACATAGGATTCATACACTGTTTAATGTGCTCTAAACGCGAATTAAGGAATTCCTGGATATAAGATACCTTTTCTACATGAACAACTCAGTTGGAGAAGTGTTTTTTACATGGTCTATATGAGTTCTCATCTATTTATTGTCATTTTCCCAGAATTACTGAAGTTTTCTTGTAGTTTCTAACATTAGGCCTTGTTGTCCAGGTATAAACGTTGGGAACATGGACAAACAACTACCTAAACAGTGTTATGAACCTGAAAAGCTCGGGGACATTGTCTCTCACCTATGTTATAGAGTTTAATGATACATTTCAGTGTAGTGTAAGGCTATCCAAAGCTGCTAAATGTGTTTATATCTCTATTTCAAGTGTATTCTGCCTTGTATTTCACACATTTACCATTCTAGGCTACTTTAAGGAAACAACATAGGATTCATACACTGTATAATGTGCTCTAAATGCGAATTAAGGAATTCCTGGAACTAAGATATCTTTTCTACAGGAACAACTCAGTTGGAGAAGGGTTTTGTACATCTTCTATGCAAGTTCTCATCTATTTATTGTCATTTTCTCACAATTACTCATGTTTTCCTGTAGTTTCTAACATTTGGTGTTCTTGTCCAGGTATAAACATTGGGAACATGGACAAACAACTACCTAAACACTGTTATGAACCTGAAAAGCTCTTGAATTTTGTCTCTCACCTATGTAAAAGAGTTTAATGATACATTTCAGTGAAGTGTAAGGCTTTCCACAGCTGCTAAATGTGTTTATATCTCTATTTCAAGTGTATTCTGCCTTGTATTTCACAAATTTCCCATTCTAGGCTACTTTAAGGAAACAACATAGGATTCATATACTGTTTAATGTGCTCTAAACGCGAATTAAGGAATTCCTGGATCTAAGATACCTTTTCTACATGAACAACTCAGTTGGAGAAGTGTTTTTAAATGTTCTATGCAAGTTCTCATCTATTTATTGTCATTTTCCCAGAATTACTGATGTTTTCTTGTAGTTTCTAACATTCGGCCTTCTTGTCCAGGTATAAACGTTGTGAATATGGACCAACAACTACCTAAACAGTGTTATGAACCTGAAAAGCTCGTGAACATTGTCTCTCACCTTTGTTATAAAGTTTAATGATACATTTCATTGAATTGTAAGGCTTTCCAAAGCTGCTAAATGTGTTTATATCTCTATTTCAAATGTATTCTGCCTTGTATTTCACACATTTACCATTCTAGGTACTTTAAGGAAACAACATAGGATTCATACACTGTTTAATGTGCTCTAAACGCGAATTAAGGAATTCCTGGATATAAGATACCTTTTCTACGTGAACAACTCATTTGGAGAAGTGTTTTATACATGGTCTATATGAGTTCTCATCTATTTATTGTCATTTTAACAGAATTGCTGATGTTTTCTTCTGGTTTCTAACATTCGGCCTTCTTGTCCAGGTATAAACATTGGGAACATGGACAAACAACTACCTAAACACTGTTATGAAACTGAAAAGCTCGTGAATTTTGTTTCTCACCTATGTAAAAGAGTTTAATGATACATTTCAGTGAAGTGTAAGGCTTTCCACAGCTGCTAAATGTGTTTATATCTCTATTTCAAGTGTATTCTGCCTTGTATTTCACACATTTACCATTCTAGGTACTTTAAGGAAACAACATAGGATTCATACACTGTTTAATGTGATCTAAACGCGAATAAAGGAATTCCTTGATCTAAGACACCTTTTTTACATGAACAACTCAGTTGGAGAAGTGTTTTGTACATGTTCTATGCAAGTTCTATTCTATTTATTGTCATTTTCTCAGAATTTCTGATGTTTTCTTGTAGTTTCAAACATTCGGCCTTCTTGTCCAGGTATAAACATTGGGAACATGGATAAACAACTACCTAAACACTGTTATGAACCTGAAAAGCTCGTGAATTTTGTCTCTCACCTATGTAAAAGAGTTTAATGATACATTTCAGTGAAGTGTAATTCTTTCCACAGCTGCTAAATGTGTTTATATCTCTATTTCAAGTGCATTCTGCCTTATATTCCACACATTTACCATTCTAGGCTACTTTAAGGAAACAACATATGATTCATACACTGTTCAATGTGCTCTAAACGCGAATAAAGGAATTCCTGGATCTAAGATACCTTTTTTACATGAACAACTCAGTTGGAGGAGTGTTTTGTACATGTTCTATGCAATTTCTATTTTATTTATTGTCATTTTCTCAGAATTACTCATGTTTTCTTGTAGTTTCTAACATTCGGCCTTCTTGTCCAGGTATAAACGTTTGGAACATGGACCAACAACTACCTAAAAAGTGTTATGAATCTGAAAAGTTCGGGAACATTGTCTCTCACCTTTGTTATAGAGTTTAATGATACATTTCAGTGTAGTGTACGCTTTCCACAGCAGCTAAATATGTTTATATCTCTATTTCAAGTGTATTCTGCCTTGTATTTCACAAATTTCCCATTCTAGGCTACTTTAAGGAAACAACATAGGATTCATACACTGTTTAATGTGCTCTAAACGCGAATTAAGAAATTCCTGGAACTAAGATATCGTTTCTGCAGGAACAACTCAGTTGGAGAAGTGTTTTTGTACATCTTCTATGCAAGTTCTCATCTATTTATTGTCATTTTCCCAGAATTACTGATGTTTTCTTGTAGTTTCTAACATTCGGTCTTCTTGTCCAGGTATAAACATTGGGAACTTGGACAAACAACTACCTAAACACTGTTATGAACCTGAAAAGCTCGTGAATTTTGTCTCTCACCTATGTAAAAGAGTTTAATGATACATTTCAGTGAAGGGTAATTCTTTCCACAGCTGATAAATGTGTTTATATCTCTATTTCAAGTGTATTCTGCCTTATATTCCACATATTTACCATTCTAGGCTACTTTAAGGAAACAACATAGGATTCATACACTGTTTAATGTGATCTAAACGCGAATAAAGGAATTCCTTGATCTAAGACACCTTTTTTACATGAACAACTCAGTTGGAGAAGTGTTTTGTACATGTTCTATGCAAGTTCTATTCTATTTATTGTCATTTTCTCAGAATTTCTGATGTTTTCTTGTAGTTTCAAACATTCGGCCTTCTTGTCCTGGTAAAAACATTGGGAACATGGACAAACAACTACCTAAACACTGTTATGAACCTGAAAAGCTCGTGAATTTTGTCTCTCACCTATGTAAAAGAGTTTAATGATACATTTCAGTGAAGTGTAATTCTTTCCACAGCTGCTAAATGTGTTTATATCTCTATTTCAAGTGCATTCTGCCTTATATTCCACACATTTACCATTCTAGGCTACTTTAAGGAAACAACATAGGATTCATACACTGTTTAATGTGCTCTAAACGCGAATAAAGGAATTCCTGGATCTAAGATACCTTTTCTACATGAACAACTCAGTAGGAGCTGTATTTTGTACATGTTCTATGCAAGTTCTCATCTATTTATTGTCATTTTCAAAGAATTACTGATCTTTTCTTGTAGTTTCTAACATTTGGCCCTCTTGTCCAGTTATAAACACTGGAAACATGGATAAACAGCTACCTAAACACTGTTATGAACCTGAAAAGCTCGTGAATTTTGTCTCTCACCTATGTAAAAGAGTTTAATGATACATTTCAGTGAAGTGTAAGGCTTTCCACAGCTGCTAAATGTGTTTATATCTCTATTTCAAGTGTATTCTGCCTTGTATTTCACACATTTACCATTGTAGGCTACTTCAAGGAAACAACATAGGATTCATACACTGTTTAATGTTCTCTAAGCGTGAATTAAGGAATTCCTGGATCTGAGATACCTTTTCTACATGAACAACTCAGTTGGAGAAGTGTTTTTAATAGTTCTATGCAAGTCCTCATCAATTTGTTGTCATTTTCCCAGAATTACTGATGTTTTCTTGTAGTTTCCAGCATTCGGTCTTCTTATCCAGGTATAAACATTGGGTATATGGAAAAAAAACTACCTAAACACTATTATGAACCTGAAAAGCTCGTGAAGTTTGTCTCTCAGCTATGTAAAAGAGTTTATTGATACATTTCAGTGAATTGTAAGGCTTTCCACAGCTGCTAAATGTGTTTATATCTCTATTTCAAGTGTATTCTGCCTTGTATTTCACAAATTTCCCATTCTAGGCTACTTTAAGGAAACAACATAGGATTCATATACTGTTTAATGTGCTCTAAACACGAATTAAGGAATTCCTGGATCTAAGATACCTTTTCTACATGAACAACTCAGTTGGAGAAGTGTTTTTAAATGTTCTATGCAAGTTCTCATCTATTTATTGTCATTTTCCCAGAATTACTATGTTTTCTTGTAGTTTCTAACATTCGGCCTTCTTGTCCAGGTATAAACGTTGTGAATATGGACCAACAACTACCTAAACAGTGTTATGAACCTGAAAAGCTCGTGAACATTGTCTCTCACCTTTGTTATAAAGTTTAATGATACATTTCAGTGAATTGTAAGGCTTTCCAAAGCTGCTAAATGTGTTTATATCTCTATTTCAAATGTATTCTGCCTTGTATTTCACACATTTACCATTCTAGGTACTTTAAGGAAACAACATAGGATTCATACACTGTTTAATGTGCTCTAAACGCGAATTAAGGAATTCCTGGATATAAGATACCTTTTCTACGTGAACAACTCATTTGGAGAAGTGTTTTATACATGGTCTATATGAGTTCTCATCTATTTATTGTCATTTTCCCAGAATTGCTGATGTTTTCTTCTGGTTTCTAACATTCGGCCTTCTTGTCCAGGTATAAACATTGGGAACATGGACAAACAACTACCTAAACACTGTTATGAAACTGAAAAGCTCGTGAATTTTGTCTCTCACCTATGTAAAAGAGTTTAATGATACATTTCAGTGAAGTGTAAGGCTTTCCACAGCTGCTAAATGTGTTTATATCTCTATTTCAAGTGTATTCTGCCTTGTATTTCACACATTTACCATTCTAGGTACTTTAAGGAAACAACATAGGATTCAAACACTGTTCAATGTGCTCGAAACCCGAATTTAGGAATTCCTGGACCTAAGAAAACTTTTCTACAGTAACAACTCAGTCGGAGAAAAGTTTTATTCATGTACTATGCGAGTTCTCATCTATTTATTGTCATTTTCCCAGAATTACTGATGTTTTCTTGTAGTTTCTAACATCGGCCTTCTTGTCCAGGTATAAACATTGGGAACATGGACAAACAACAACCTAAACACTGTTATGAACCTGAAAAGCTCGTGAATTTTGTCTCTCACCTATGTAAAAGAGTTTAATGATACATTTCAGTGAAGTGTAAGGCTTTCCACAGCTGCTAAATGTGTTTATATCTCTATTTCAAGTGTATTCTGCCTTGTATTTCACACATTTACCATTCTAGGCTACTTTAAGGAAACAACATAGGATTCATACACTGTTTAATGTGTTCGAAACTCGAATTTAGTAATTCCTGGACCTAAGATACCTTTTCAACATGAACAACTCAGATTAGGATGTGTTTTGTACAAGTTCTATGCAAGTTCTCATCTATTTATTGTCATTTTCAAAGAATTACTGATGTTTTCTGATAGTTTCTAACATTCGGTCTTCTTGTGCAGGTATAAACATTGGGAACATGGACATACAACTACCTAAACACTGTTATGAACTTGAAAAGCTCGGGAACATTTTCTGTCACCTATGTAAAAGAGTTTAATGATACATTTCAGTGAAGTGTAAGGCTTTCCACAGCTGCTAAATGTTTTTATATCTCTATTTCAAGTGTATTCTGCCTTGTATTACACACATTTACCATTCTAGGCTACTTTAAGGAAACAACATAGGACTCATGCACTGTTTAATGTGCTCTAAACGCGAATTAAGGAATTCCTGGATCTAAGATACCTTTTCTACATGAACAACTCAGTTGGAGAAGTGTTTTATACATGTTCTATGCCAGTTCTCATCTATTTATTGTCATTTTCCCAGAATTACTGATGTTTTCTTGTAGTTTCTAACATTAGGCCTTCTTGTACAGGTATAAACGTTGTGAACATGGACCAACAACTACCTAAACAGTGTTATGAACCTGAAAAGCTCGGGAACATTGTCTCTCACCTTTGTTATAGAGTTTAATGATACATTTCAGTGTAGTGTAAGGCTTTCCAAAGCTGCTAAATGTGTTTATAACTCTATTTCAAGTGTATTCTGCCTTGTATTTCACACATTTACCATTCTAGGTTCTTTAAGGAAACAACATAGGATTCATACACTGTTTAATGTGCTCGAAACCCGAATTTAGGAATTCCTGGACCTAAGATAACTTTTCTACATGAACAACTCAGTTGGAGATGTGTTTTGTTCAAGTTCTATGCAATTCTCATCTATTTATTGTCATTTTCAAAGAATTACTGATGTTTTCTGGTAGTTTCTAACATTTGGCCTTCTTGTCCAGGTATAAACATTGGGAACATGGAAAAACAACTACCTGAACACTGTTATGAACCTGAAAAGCTCTTGAATTTTGTCTCTCACCTATGTAAAAGAGTTTAATGATACATTTCAGTGAAGTGTAAGGCTTTCCACATCTGCTAAATATGTTTATATCTCTATTTCAAGTGTATTCTGCCTTGTATTTCACAAATTTCCAATTCTAGGCTACTTTAAGGAAACAACATAGGATTAATACACTGTTTAATGTGCTCTAAACGCGAATTAAGGAATTCCTGGGTCTAAGATACCTTTTCTACATGAACAACTCATTGGAGAAGTGTTTTATACATGGTCTATATGAGTTCTCATCTATTTATTGTCATTTTCCCAGAATTACTGATGTTTTCTTGTAGTTTCAAACATTAGGCCTTCTTGTCCAGGAATAAACATTGGGAACATGGATAAACAACTACCTAAACACTGTTATGAACCTGAAAAGCTCGGGAACATTTTCTCTCACCTATGTAAAAGAGTTTAATGATACATTTCAGTGAAGCGTAAGGCTTTACACAGCAGCTAAATGTGTTTATATCTGTATTTCAAGTGTATTCTGTCTTGTATTCCACAAATTTCCCATTCTAGGCTACTTTAAGGAAAAAACATAGAATTCATACACTGTTTAATGTGCTCTAAACGCGAATTAAGGAATTCCTGGATCTAAGATACCTTCTCTACATGAACAACTCAGTTGGAGAAGTGTTTTATACTTGGTCTATATGAGTTATCATCTATTTATTGTCATTTTCCCAGAATTACTAATGTTTTCTTGTAGTTTCTAATATTCGGCCTTCTTGTCCAGGTATAAACATTGGGAACATGGACAAACAACTACCTGAACACTGTTATGAACCTGAAAAGGTCTTGAATTTTGTCTCTCACCTATGTAAAAGAGTTTAATGATACATTTCAGTGAAGTGTAAGGCTTTCCACATCTGCTAAATATGTTTATATCTCTATTTCAAGTGTATTCTGCGTTGTATTTCACAAATTTCCAATTCTAGGCTACTTTAAGGAAACAACATAGGATTAATACACTGTTTAATGTGCTCTAAACACGAATTAAGGAATTCCTGGATCTAAGATACCGTTTCTACATGAACAACTCATTGGAGAAGTGTTTTATACATGGTCTATATGAGTTCTCATCTATTTATTGTCATTTTCCCAGAATTACTGATGTTTTCTTGTAGTTTCAAACATTAGGCCTTCTTGTCCAGGTATAAACATTGGGAACATGGATAAACAACTACCTAAACACTGTTCTGAACCTGAAAAGCTCGGAAACATTTTCTCTCACCTATGTAAAAGAGTTTAATGATACATTTCAGTGAAGTGTAAGGCTTTCCACAGCTGCTAAATGTGTTTATATCTGTATTTCCAGTGTATTCTGTCTTGTATTCCAGAAATTTGCCATTCTAGGCTACTTTAAGGAAACAACATAGGATTCATACACTGTTTAATGTGCTCTAAACGCGAATTAAGGAATTCCTGGATCTAAGATACCTTTTCTACATGAACAACTCAGTTGGAGAAGTGTTTTATACATGGTCTATATGAGTTCTCATCTATGTATTGTCATTTTCCCAGAATTACTAATGTTTTCTTGTAGTTTCTAATATTCGGCCTTCTTGTCCAGGTATAAACATTGGGAACATGGACAAACAACTACCTAAATACTGTTAAGAAACTGAAAAGCTCAGGAACATTTTCTAACACCTATGTAAAAGAGTTTAATGATACATTTCAGTGAAGTGTAAGGCTTTCCACAGCTGCTAAATGTGTTTATATCTCTATTTCAAGTGTATTCTGCCTTGTATTTCACACATTTACCATTCTAGGTACTTTAAGGAAACAACATAGGATTCATAGACTGTTTAATGTGCTCTAAACTCGAATTAAGGAATTCCTGGACCTAACATATCTTTTCTACAGGAACAACTCAGTTGGAGAAGTGTTTTGTACATGTTCTATGCAAGTTCTCATCTATTTTTTTGTCATTTTCCCGGAATTACTGATGTTGTCTTGTAGTTTCTAACATTCGGTCTTCTTGTGCAGGTATAAACATTGGTAACATGGAAAAACAACTACCTAAACACTGTTATGAACCTGAAAAGCTCGTGAAGTTTGTCTCTCATGTATATAAAGGAGTTTAATGATACATTTCAGTGAATTGTAAGGCTTTCCACAGCTGCTAAATGTGTTTATATCTCTATTTCAACTGTATTCTGCCTTGTATTTCACAAATTTCCCATTCTAGGCTACTTTAAGGAAACAACATAAGATTCATACACTGTTTAATGTGCTCTAAACCCGAATTAAGTTATTCCTGGACCTAAGATAACTTTTCTACATGAACAACTCATTGGAGAAGTGTTTTATACATGTTCTATGCCAGTTCTCATCTATTTATTGTCATTTTCCCAGAATTACTGATGTTTTCTTGTAGTTTCAAACATTAGGCCTTCTTGTCCAGGTATAAACATTGGGAACATGGATAAACAACTACCTAAACACTGTTATGAACCTGAAAAGCTCGGGAACATTTTCTCTCACCTATGTAAAAGAGTTTAATGATACATTTCAGTGAAGCGTAAGGCTTTACACAGCAGCTAAATGTGTTTATATCTGTATTTCAAGTGTATTCTGTCTTGTATTCCACAAATTTCCCATTCTAGGCTACTTTAAGGAAAAAACATAGAATTCATACACTGTTTAATGTGCTCTAAACGCGAATTAAGGAATTCCTGGATCTAAGATACCTTCTCTACATGAACAACTCAGTTGGAGAAGTGTTTTATACTTGGTCTATATGAGTTATCATCTATTTATTGTCATTTTCCCAGAATTACTAATGTTTTCTTGTAGTTTCTAATATTCGGCCTTCTTGTCCAGGTATAAACATTGGGAACATGGACAAACAACTACCTGAACACTGTTATGAACCTGAAAAGGTCTTGAATTTTGTCTCTCACCTATGTAAAAGAGTTTAATGATACATTTCAGTGAAGTGTAAGGCTTTCCACATCTGCTAAATATGTTTATATCTCTATTTCAAGTGTATTCTGCGTTGTATTTCACAAATTTCCAATTCTAGGCTACTTTAAGGAAACAACATAGGATTAATACACTGTTTAATGTGCTCTAAACACGAATTAAGGAATTCCTGGATCTAAGATACCGTTTCTACATGAACAACTCATTGGAGAAGTGTTTTATACATGGTCTATATGAGTTCTCATCTATTTATTGTCATTTTCCCAGAATTACTGATGTTTTCTTGTAGTTTCAAACATTAGGCCTTCTTGTCCAGGTATAAACATTGGGAACATGGATAAACAACTACCTAAACACTGTTCTGAACCTGAAAAGCTCGGAAACATTTTCTCTCACCTATGTAAAAGAGTTTAATGATACATTTCAGTGAAGTGTAAGGCTTTCCACAGCTGCTAAATGTGTTTATATCTGTATTTCCAGTGTATTCTGTCTTGTATTCCAGAAATTTGCCATTCTAGGCTACTTTAAGGAAACAACATAGGATTCATACACTGTTTAATGTGCTCTAAACGCGAATTAAGGAATTCCTGGATCTAAGATACCTTTTCTACATGAACAACTCAGTTGGAGAAGTGTTTTATACATGGTCTATATGAGTTCTCATCTATGTATTGTCATTTTCCCAGAATTACTAATGTTTTCTTGTAGTTTCTAATATTCGGCCTTCTTGTCCAGGTATAAACATTGGGAACATGGACAAACAACTACCTAAATACTGTTAAGAAACTGAAAAGCTCAGGAACATTTTCTAACACCTATGTAAAAGAGTTTAATGATACATTTCAGTGAAGTGTAAGGCTTTCCACAGCTGCTAAATGTGTTTATATCTCTATTTCAAGTGTATTCTGCCTTGTATTTCACACATTTACCATTCTAGGTACTTTAAGGAAACAACATAGGATTCATAGACTGTTTAATGTGCTCTAAACTCGAATTAAGGAATTCCTGGACCTAACATATCTTTTCTACAGGAACAACTCAGTTGGAGAAGTGTTTTGTACATGTTCTATGCAAGTTCTCATCTATTTTTTTGTCATTTTCCCGGAATTACTGATGTTGTCTTGTAGTTTCTAACATTCGGTCTTCTTGTGCAGGTATAAACATTGGTAACATGGAAAAACAACTACCTAAACACTGTTATGAACCTGAAAAGCTCGTGAAGTTTGTCTCTCATGTATATAAAGGAGTTTAATGATACATTTCAGTGAATTGTAAGGCTTTCCACAGCTGCTAAATGTGTTTATATCTCTATTTCAACTGTATTCTGCCTTGTATTTCACAAATTTCCCATTCTAGGCTACTTTAAGGAAACAACATAAGATTCATACACTGTTTAATGTGCTCTAAACCCGAATTAAGTTATTCCTGGACCTAAGATAACTTTTCTACATGAACAACTCAGTTGGAGAAGTGTTTTATACATGTTCTATGCCAGTTCTCATCTATTTATTGTCATTTTCCCAGAATTACTGATGTTTTCTTGTAGTTTCTAACATTAGGCCTTCTTGTACAGGTATAAACGTTGTGAACATGGACCAACAACTACCTAAACAGTGTTATGAACCTGAAAAGCTCGGGAACATTGTCTCTCACCTTTGTTATAGAGTTTAATGATACATTTCAGTGTAGTGTAAGGCTTTCCAAAGCTGCTAAATGTGTTTATAACTCTATTTCAAGTGTATTCTGCCTTGTATTTCACACATTTACCATTCTAGGTTCTTTAAGGAAACAACATAGGATTCATACACTGTTTAATGTGCTCGAAACCCGAATTTAGGAATTCCTGGACCTAAGATAACTTTTCTACATGAACAACTCAGTTGGAGATGTGTTTTGTTCAAGTTCTATGCAAGTTCTCATCTATTTATTGTCATTTTCAAAGAATTACTGATGTTTTCTGGTAGTTTCTAACATTCGGCCTTCTTGTCCAGGTATAAACATTGGGAACATGGACAAACAACTACCTGAACACTGTTATGAACCAGAAAAGGTCTTGCATTTTGTCTCTCACTTATGTAAAAGAGTTTAATGATACATTTCAGTGAAGTGTAAGGCTTCCCTCAGCTGCTAAATGTGTTTATATCTCTATTTCAAGTGTATTCTGCCTTGTATTTCACACATTTACCATTCTAGTCTACTTCAAGGAAACACATAGGATTCATACACTGTTTAATGTGCTCTAAACGCGAATTAAGGAATTCCTGGACCTAAGATACCTTTTCTACATGAACAACTCAGTTGGAGAAGTGTTTTATACATGGTCTATATGAGTTCTCATCTATTTATTGTCATTTTCCCAGAATTACTGATGTTTTCTTGTAGTTTCTAACATTCGGCCTTCTTGTCCAGGTATAAACATTGGGAACATGGACAAACAACTACCTAAACACAGTTATGAACCTGAAAAGCTCGTGAAGTTTGTCTCTCACCTATGTAAAAGAGTTTAATGATACATTTCAGTGAAGTGTAAGGCTTTCCACAGCTGCTAAATGTGTTTATATCTCTATTTCAAGTGTATTCTGCCTTGTATTTCACACATTTACCATTCTAGGTACTTTAAGGAAACAACATAGGATTCATAGACTGTTTTATGTGCTCTAAACTCGAATTAAGGAATTCCTGGGCCTAACATATCTTTTCTACAGGAACAACTCAGTTGGAGAAGTGTTTTGTACATGTTCTATGCAAGTTCTCATCTATTTTTTTGTCATTTTCCCGGAATTACTGATGTTGTCTTGTAGTTTCTAACATTCGGTCTTCTTGTGCAGGTATAAACATTGGTAACATGGAAAAACAACTACCTAAACACTGTTATGAACCTGAAAAGCTCGTGAAGTTTGTCTCTCATGTATATAAAGGAGTTTAATGATACATTTCAGTGAATTGTAAGGCTTTCCACAGCTGCTAAATGTGTTTATATCTCTATTTCAACTCTATTCTGCCTTGTATTTCACAAATTTCCCATTCTAGGCTACTTTAAGGAAACAACATAAGATTCATACACTGTTTAATGTGCTCTAAACCCGAATTAAGTTATTCCTGGACCTAAGATAACTTTTCTACATGAACAACTCAGTTGGAGAAGTGTTTTATACATGTTCTATGCCAGTTCTCATCTATTTATTGTCATTTTCCCAGAATTACTGATGTTTTCTTGTAGTTTCTAACATTAGGCCTTCTTGTACAGGTATAAACGTTGTGAACATGGACCAACAACTACCTAAACAGTGTTATGAACCTGAAAAGCTCGGGAACATTGTCTCTCACCTTTGTTATAGAGTTTAATGATACATTTCAGTGTAGTGTAAGGCTTTCCAAAGCTGCTAAATGTGTTTATAACTCTATTTCAAGTGTATTCTGCCTTGTATTTCACACATTTACCAATCTAGGTTCTTTAAGGAAACAACATAGGATTCATACACTGTTTAATGTGCTCGAAACCCGAATTTAGGAATTCCTGGACCTAAGATAACTTTTCTACATGAACAACTCAGTTGGAGATGTGTTTTGTTGAAGTTCTATGCAAGTTCTCATCTATTTATTGTCATTTTCAAAGAATTACTGATGTTTTCTGGTAGTTTCTAACATTCGGCCTTCTTGTCCAGGTATAAACATTGGGAACATGGACAAACAACTACCTGAACACTGTTATGAACCAGAAAAGGTCTTGCATTTTGTCTCTCACTTATGTAAAAGAGTTTAATGATACATTTCAGTGAAGTGTAAGGCTTTCCTCAGCTGCTAAATGTGTTTATATCTCTATTTCAAGTGTATTCTGCCTTGTATTTCACACATGTACCATTCTAGTCTACTTCAAGGAAACACATAGGATTCATACACTGTTTAATGTGCTCTAAACGCGAATTAAGGAATTCCTGGATCTAAGATACCTTCTCTACATGAACAACTCAGTTGGAGAAGTGTTTTATACTTGGTCTATATGAGTTATCATCTATTTATTGTCATTTTCCCAGAATTACTGATGTTTTCTTGTAGTTTCTAACATTAGGCCTTCTTGTCCAGGTATAAACTTTGGGAACATGGACAAACAACTACCTAAACACTGTTATGAACCTGAAAAACTCGGGAACATTTTCTCTCACCTATGTAAAAGAGTATAATGATACATTTCAGTGAAGTGTAAGGCTTTCCAAAGCTGCTAATTGTGTTTATATCTCTATTTCAAGTGTATTCTGCATT
Source organism: Pipistrellus nathusii (assembly GCA_963693515.1). Lineage (NCBI taxonomy): Eukaryota > Metazoa > Chordata > Mammalia > Chiroptera > Vespertilionidae > Pipistrellus > Pipistrellus nathusii. The sequence continues at coordinate 28,269 of CAVNZX010000122.1, forward strand.
GTATTTCACACATTCACCATTCTAGTCTCCTATAAGTGAATAACATAGGATTCATACACTGTTTAATGTGCTCTAAAGTTGAATTACGGAATTCCTGGACGTAAGATATCTTTTCTACAGGAACAACCCGGTTGGAGAAATGTTTTATACATGTTCTATGCGAGTTCTCATCTATTTATTGCATTTTCCCAGAATTACTGATGTTTTCTTGTAGTTTCTAGCATTGGCCCTCCTAGTCCAGGTATAAACATTGGGAACATGGACAAACAACTACCTAAACACTGTTATGAACCTGAAAAGCTCGGGAACGTTGTCTCTCACCTATGTTATACAGTTTAATGGTACATTTCAGTGAAGTGTAAGGCTTTAGAAAGCTGCTAAATGTGTTTATATCTCTATTTCAAGTGTATTCATTCTTATATTTCTCACATTCATCATTCTAGGCTCTTATAAGTGAATAACAGAGGATTCATACACTGTTTAATGTCCTCAAAACCCGAATTTAGGAATTCCTGGACCTAAGATATCTTTTATACATGAACAACTCAGTTGGAGAAGTTTTTTATACATGTTCTATGCGAGTTCTCATCTATTTATTGTCATTTTCCCAGAAGTACTGATGTTTCCTTATAGTTTCTAACATTCGGCCTTCTAGTGCAGGTATAAACATTGGGAATATGGACAAACACTACCTAAACATGTAATGAACCTGAAAAGCTCGTGAATTTTGTCTCTCACCTATGTAAAAGAGTTTAATGTTACATTTCAGTGAAGTGTAAGGCTTTTCACAGCTGCTAAATGTGTTTATATCTCTACTTCAAGTGTGTTGTGCCTTGTATTTTACACATTTACCATTCTAGGCTACTTTAAGTAAACAACATGGGATTCATGCACTGTTTAATATGCTCTAAACTCGAATTAAGGAATTCCTGGATATAATATACCTTTTCTACATGAACAAGTCAGTTGGAGAGGTGTTTGATATATGTTCTATGCGAGTTCTCCTCTGTATATTGTCATTTTCACAGAATTACTGATGTTTCCTTGTAGTTTTTAACATTGGGCCTTCTTGTCCAGGTATAAACATTGGGAACATAGACAAAAAACTACCTAAACAGTGTTATGAACGTGAAAAGCACGGGAACATTGTCTCTCACCTATGTTATAGAGTTTAATGATACATTTCAGTGAAGTGTAAGGCTTTCCAAAGCTGCTAAATGTCTTTATATCTCTATTTCAAGTGTATTCTGCCTTGTCTTTCACACATTTACCATTCTATGTTCTTTAAGGAAACAACAAAGGATTCATACACTGTTTAATGTGCTCTAAACTCGAATTAAGGAATTCCTGGACCAAAGATACCTTTTCTACGGAACAACTCAGTTGGAGAATTGTTTTATACATGTTCTATGCGAATTCTCATCTATTTATTGCATTTTCCCAGAATTACTGATGTTTCCTTGTAGTTTCTAGCATTGGCCCTTCTTGTCCATGTATAAACATTGGGATAATGGACAAACAACTACCTAAACACTGTTATGAACCTGAAAAGTTCGGGAACTTTGTCTCTCACCTATGTTATACAGTTTAATGATACATTTCAGTGAAGTGTAAGGCTTTAGAAAGCTGCTAAATGTGTTTATATCTCTATTTCAAGTGTATTCAGCCTTGTATTTCTCACATTCACCATTCTAGGCTCCAATAAGTGAATAACATAGGATTCATACACTGTTTAATGTGCTCTAAACTTGAATTAAGAAATTCCTGGGCCTAAGATACCATTTCTACAGGAACAACTCAGTTGGAGAAGTGTTTTATACATGGTCCACACGAGTTCTCATCTATTTATTGTCATTTTCCCAGAAATACTGATGTTTTCTTGTAGTTTCTAACATTGGCCCTTCTTGTCTAGGTATAAACATTGGGAACATGGACAAACAACTACTTAACACTGTTATGAACCTGAAAAGCTCGGGAACTTTGTCTCTCACCTATGTTATACAGTTTAATGATACATTTCAGTGAAGTGTAAGGCTTTAGAAAGCTGCTAAATGTGTTTATATCTCTATTTCAAGTGTATTCAGCCTTGTATTTCTCACATTTACCATTCTAGGCTCCTATAAGTGAATAACAGAGAATTCATACACTGTTTAATGTCCTCGAAACACGAATTTGGGAATTCCTGGATCTAAGATATCTTTTATACATGAACAACTCAGTTGGAGAAGTGTTTTATACATGTTCTATGCGAGTTCTCATCTATTTATTGTCATTTTCCCAGAAGTACTGATGTTTCCTTATAGTTTCTAACATTGGGCCTTCTTTTCCAGGTATAAACATTGGGAACATTGACAAACAACTACCTAAACACTGTTATGAACCTGAAAAGCTTGGGAACATTGTCTCTCAACTATGATATAGAGTTTAATGATACATTTCAGTGAAGTGTAAGGTTTTCCAAAGCTGCTAAATGTGTTTATATCTCTATTTCAAGTGTATTCTGCCTTGTATTTAACTTACCATTCTAGGCTACTTTAAGGAAACAATATAGGATTCATACACTCTTTAATGTGCTCGAAACCCGAATTTAGGAATTCCTGGACCTAAGATACCTTTTCTACATGAACAATTCAGTTGGAGAAGTGTTTTATACATGTTCTATGAGATTTCTCATCTATTTATTGTCATTTTCCCAAAAGTACTGATGTTTAATTGCATTTTCTAACATTCGGCCTTCTTGTCCAAGTATAAACATTGGGAACATGGACAAACACTACCTAAACACTGTTATGAACCTGAAAAGCTCGTGAATTTTGTCTCTCACATATGTAAAAGAGTTTAATGATACATTTCAGTGAAGTGTAAGGCTTTTCACAGCTGCAAAATGTGTTTATATCTCTACTTCAAGTGTATTCTGCCTTGTATTTTACACATTTACCATTCTAGGCTACTTTAAGTAAACAACATGGGATTCATGCACTGTTTAATATGCTCTAAACTCGAATTAAGGAATTCCTGGATCTAAGATACCTTTTCTACACGAACAACTCAGTCGGAGAAAAGTTTTATACATGTTCTATGCGAGTTCTCATATATTTATTGTCATTTTTCCAGAATTACTGATGTTTTCTTGTAGTTTCTAACATTGGGCCTTCTTGTCCAGGTATAAACATAGGGAACATGGACAAACAACTACCTAACACTGTTATGAACCTGAAAAGCTCGGGAACATTGTTTCTCACCTGTGTAAAAGAGTATAATGATACATTTCAGTGAAGTGTAAGGCTTTCCAAAGCTGCTAAGTGTGTTTATATCTCTATTTCACGTGTATTCTGCCTTGTATTTCACACATTCACCATTCTAGTCTCCTATAAGTGAATAACATAGGATTCATACACTGTTTAATGTGCTCTAAAGTTGAATTACGGAATTCCTGGACGTAAGATATCTTTTCTACAGGAACAACCAGGTTGGAGAAATGTTTTATACATGTTCTATGCGAGTTCTCATCTATTTATTGCATTTTCCCAGAATTACTGATGTTTCCTTGTAGTTTCTAGCATTGGCCCTTCTTGTCCATGTATAAACATTGGGATAATGGACAAACAACTATCTAAACACTGTTATGAACCTGAAAAGTTCGGGAACTTTGTCTCTCACCTATGTTATACAGTTTAATGATACATTTCAGTGAAGTGTAAGGCTTAAGAAAGCTGCTAAATGTGTTTATATCTCTATTTCAAGTGTATTCAGCCTTGTATTTCTCACATTCACCATTCTAGGCTCCAATAAGTGAATAACATAGGATTCATACACTGTTTAATGTGCTCTAAACTTGAATTAAGAAATTCCTGGACCTAAGATACCTTTTCTACAGGAACAACTCAGTTGGAGAAGTGTTTTATACATGGTCCACACGAGTTCTCATCTATTTATTGTCATTTTCCCAGAAATACTGATGTTTTCTTGTAGTTTCTAACATTGGCCCTTCTTATCCAGGTATAAACATTGGGAACATGGACAAACAACTACCTAAACACTGTTATGAACCTGAAAAGTTCGGAAAAATTGTATCTCACCTATGATATAGAGTTTAATGATACATGTCAGTGTAGTGTAAGGCTTTCCAAAGTTGCTAAATGTGTTTATATCTCTATGTCAAGAGTATTCTGCCGTGTATTTCACACATTTAACATTCTAGGCTACTTTAAGGAAACAACATAGGATTCATACGCTGTTTAATGTGCTCTAAACCCAAATTAAGGAATTCCTGGACCTAAGCTATCTTTTCTACAGGAACAACTCAGTCGGAGAAAAGTTTTATACATGTTCTATGCGAGTTCTCATATATTTATTGTCATTTTTCCAAAATTACTGGTGTTTACTTGTAGTTTCTAACATTCGGCCTTCTTGTCCAGGTATAAACATAGGGAACATGGACAAACAACTACCTAACACTGTTATGAACCTGAAAAGCTCGGGAACATTGTTTCTCACCTGTGTAAAAGAGTATAATGATACATTTCAGTGAAGTGTAAGGCTTTCCAAAGCTGCTAAGTGTGTTTATATCTCTATTTCAAGTGTATTCTGCATTGTATTTCACACATTCACCATTCTAGTCTCCTATAAGTGAATAACATAGGATTCATACACTGTTTAATGTGCTCTAAAGTTGAATTACGGAATTCCTGGACGTAAGATACCTTTTCTACAGGAACAACTCAGTTGGAGAAGTGTTTTATACATGGTCCACACGAGTTCTCATCTATTTATTGTCATTTTCCCAGAAATACTGATGTTTTCTTGTAGTTTCTAACATTGGCCCTTCTTGTCCAGGTATAAACATTGGGAACATGGACAAACAACTACCTAAACACTGTTATGAACCTGAAAAGCTCGGAAACTTTGTCTCTCACCTATGTTATACAGTTAATTGATACATTTCAGTGAAGTGTAAGGATTTAGAAAGCTGCTAAATGTGTTTATATCTCTATTTCAAGTGTATTCATTCTTGTATTTCTCACATTCACCATTATAGGCTCCTATAAGTGAATAACAGAGGATTCATACACTGTTTTATGTCCTCGAAACACGAATTTGGGAATTCCTGGACCTAAGATATCTTTTATACATGAACAACTCAGTTGGAGAAGTGTTTTATACATGTTCTATGCGAGTTCTCATCTATTTATTGTCATTTTCACAGAATTACTGATGTTTTCTGGTAGTTTCTAACATTAGGCCTTCTTGTCCAGGTATAAACATTGGGAACATGGACAAACAACTACCTAAACACTGTTATGTACCTGAAAAGCTTGGGAACATTGTCTCTCAACTATGATATAGAGTTTAATGATACATTTCAGTGAAGTGTAAGGTTTTCCAAAGCTGCTAAATGTGTTTATATCTCTATTTCAAGTGTATTCTGCCTTGTATTTAACTTACCATTCTAGGCTACTTTAAGGAAACAATATAGGATTCATACACTCTTTAATGTGCTCGAAACCCGAATTTAGGAATTCCTGGACCTAAGATACCTTTTCTACATGAACAATTCAGTTGGAGAAGTGTTTTATACATGTTCTATGAGATTTCTCATCTATTTATTGTCATTTTCCCAAAAGTACTGATGTTTACTTGCTTTTTCTAACATTCGGCCTTCTTGTCCAAGTATAAACATTGGGAACATGGACAAACACTACCTAAACACTGTTATGAACCTGAAAAGCTTTGTGAATTTTGTCTCTCACATATGTAAAAGAGTTTAATGATACATTTCAGTGAAGTGTAAGGCTTTTCACAGCTGCAAAATGTGTTTATATCTCTACTTCAAGTGTATTCTGCCTTGTATTTTACACATTTACCATTCTAGGCTACTTTAAGTAAACAACATGGGATTCATGCACTGTTTAATATGCTCTAAACTCGAATTAAGGAATTCCTGGATCTAAGATACCTTTTCTACACGAACAACTCAGTCGGAGAAAAGTTTTATACATGTTCTATGCGAGTTCTCATATATTTATTGTCATTTTTCCAGAATTACTGATGTTTTCTTGTAGTTTCTAACATTGGGCCTTCTTGTCCAGGTATAAACATAGGGAACATGGACAAACAACTACCTAACACTGTTATGAACCTGAAAAACTCGGGAACATTGTTTCTCACCTGTGTAAAAGAGTATAATGATACATTTCAGTGAAGTGTAAGGCTTTCCAAAGCTGCTAAGTGTGTTTATATCTCTATTTCAAGTGTATTCTGCCTTGTATTTCACACATTCACCATTCTAGTCTCCTATAAGTGAATAACATAGGATTCATACACTGTTTAATGTGCTCTAAAGTTGAATTACGGAATTCCTGGACGTAAGATATCTTTTCTACAGGAACAACCAGGTTGGAGAAATGTTTTATACATGTTCTATGCGAGTTCTCATCTATTTATTGCATTTTCCCAGAATTACTGATGTTTCCTTGTAGTTTCTAGCATTGGCCCTTCTTGTCCATGTATAAACATTGGGATAATGGACAAACAACTACCTAAACACTGTTATGAACCTGAAAAGCTCGGAAACTTTGTCTCTCACCTATGTTATACAGTTAATTGATACATTTCAGTGAAGTGTAAGGATTTAGAAAGCTGCTAAATGTGTTTATATCTCTATTTCAAGTGTATTCAGCCTTGTATTTCTCACATTCACCATTCTAGGCTCCAATAAGTGAATAACATAGGATTCATACACTGTTTAATGTGCTCTAAACTTGAATTAAGAAATTCCTGGGCCTAAGATACCTTTTCTACAGGAACAACTCAGTTGGAGAAGTGTTTTATACATGGTCCACACGAGTTCTCATCTATTTATTGTCATTTTCCCAGAAATACTGATGTTTTCTTGTAGTTTCTAACATTGGCCCTTCTTGTCCAGGTATAAACATTGGGAACATGGACAAACAACTACCTAAACACTGTTATGAACCTGAAAAGCTCGGGAACTTTGTCTCTCACCTATGTTATACAGTTTAATGATACATTTCAGTGAAGTGTAAGGCTTTAGAAAGCTGCTAAATGTGTTTATATCTCTATTTCAAGTGTATTCAGCCTTGTATTTCTCACATTTACCATTCTAGGCTCCTATAAGTGAATAACAGAGGATTCATACACTGTTTAATGTCCTCGAAACACGAATTTGGGAATTCCTGGACCTAAGATATCTTTTATACATGAACAACTCAGTTGGAGAAGTGTTTTATACATGTTCTATGCGAGTTCTCATCTATTTATTGTCATTTTCCCAGAAGTACTGATGTTTCCTTATAGTTTCTAACATTGGGCCTTCTTTTCCAGGTATAAACATTGGGAACATTGACAAACAACTACCTAAACACTGTTATGAACCTGAAAAGTTCGGAAAAATTGTATCTCACCTATGATATAGAGTTTAATGATACATGTCAGTGTAGTGTAAGGCTTTCCAAAGTTGCTAAATGTGTTTATATCTCTATGTCAAGAGTATTCTGCCGTGTATTTCACACATTTAACATTCTAGGCTACTTTAAGGAAACAACATAGGATTCATACGCTGTTTAATGTGCTCTAAACCCAAATTAAGGAATTCCTGGACCTAAGCTATCTTTTCTACAGGAACAACTCAGTCGGAGAAAAGTTTTATACATGTTCTATGCGAGTTCTCATTTATTTATTGTCATTTTTCCAAAATTACTGGTGTTTACTTGTAGTTTCTAACATTCGGCCTTCTTGTCCAGGTATAAACATAGGGAACATGGACAAACAACTACCTAACACTATTATGAACCTGAAAAGCTCGGGAACATTGTTTCTCACCTGTGTAAAAGAGTATAATGATACATTTCAGTGAAGTGTAAGGCTTTCCAAAGCTGCTAAGTGTGTTTATATCTCTATTTCAAGTGTATTCTGCATTGTATTTCACACATTCACCATTCTAGTCTCCTATAAGTGAATAACATAGGATTCATACACTGTTTAATGTGCTCTAAAGTTGAATTACGGAATTCCTGGACGTAAGATACCTTTTCTACAGGAACAACTCAGTTGGAGAAGTGTTTTATACATGGTCCACACGAGTTCTCATCTATTTATTGTCATTTTCCCAGAAATACTGATGTTTTCTTGTAGTTTCTAACATTGGCCCTTCTTGTCCAGGTATAAACATTGGGAACATGGACAAACAACTACCTAAACACTGTTATGAACCTGAAAAGCTCGGAAACTTTGTCTCTCACCTATGTTATACAGTTAATTGATACATTTCAGTGAAGTGTAAGGATTTAGAAAGCTGCTAAATGTGTTTATATCTCTATTTCAAGTGTATTCAGCCTTGTATTTCTCACATTCACCATTCTAGGCTCCAATAAGTGAATAACATAGGATTCATACACTGTTTAATGTGCTCTAAACTTGAATTAAGAAATTCCTGGGCCTAAGATACCTTTTCTACAGGAACAACTCAGTTGGAGAAGTGTTTTATACATGGTCCACACGAGTTCTCATCTATTTATTGTCATTTTCCCAGAAATACTGATGTTTTCTTGTAGTTTCTAACATTGGCCCTTCTTGTCCAGGTATAAACATTGGGAACATGGACAAACAACTACCTAAACACTGTTATGAACCTGAAAAGCTCGGAAACTTTGTCTCTCACCTATGTTATACAGTTAATTGATACATTTCAGTGAAGTGTAAGGATTTAGAAAGCTGCTAAATGTGTTTATATCTCTATTTCAAGTGTATTCATTCTTGTATTTCTCACATTCACCATTATAGGCTCCTATAAGTGAATAACAGAGGATTCATACACTGTTTTATGTCCTCGAAACACGAATTTGGGAATTCCTGGACCTAAGATATCTTTTATACATGAACAACTCAGTTGGAGAAGTGTTTTATACATGTTCTATGCGAGTTCTCATCTATTTATTGTCATTTTCACAGAATTACTGATGTTTTCTGGTAGTTTCTAACATTAGGCCTTCTTGTCCAGGTATAAACATTGGGAACATGGACAAACAACTACCTAAACACTGTTATGTACCTGAAAAGCTTGGGAACATTGTCTCTCAACTATGATATAGAGTTTAATGATACATTTCAGTGAAGTGTAAGGTTTTCCAAAGCTGCTAAATGTGTTTATATCTCTATTTCAAGTGTATTCTGCCTTGTATTTAACTTACCATTCTAGGCTACTTTAAGGAAACAATATAGGATTCATACACTCTTTAATGTGCTCGAAACCCGAATTTAGGAATTCCTGGACCTAAGATACCTTTTCTACATGAACAATTCAGTTGGAGAAGTGTTTTATACATGTTCTATGAGATTTCTCATCTATTTATTGTCATTTTCCCAAAAGTACTGATGTTTAATTGCATTTTCTAACATTCGGCCTTCTTGTCCAAGTATAAACATTGGGAACATGGACAAACACTACCTAAACACTGTTATGAACCTGAAAAGCTCGTGAATTTTGTCTCTCACATATGTAAAAGAGTTTAATGATACATTTCAGTGAAGTGTAAGGCTTTTCACAGCTGCAAAATGTGTTTATATCTCTACTTCAAGTGTATTCTGCCTTGTATTTTACACATTTACCATTCTAGGCTACTTTAAGTAAACAACATGGGATTCATGCACTGTTTAATATGCTCTAAACTCGAATTAAGGAATTCCTGGATCTAAGATACCTTTTCTACACGAACAACTCAGTCGGAGAAAAGTTTTATACATGTTCTATGCGAGTTCTCATATATTTATTGTCATTTTTCCAGAATTACTGATGTTTTCTTGTAGTTTCTAACATTGGGCCTTCTTGTCCAGGTATAAACATAGGGAACATGGACAAACAACTACCTAACACTGTTATGAACCTGAAAAGCTCGGGAACATTGTTTCTCACCTGTGTAAAAGAGTATAATGATACATTTCAGTGAAGTGTAAGGCTTTCCAAAGCTGCTAAGTGTGTTTATATCTCTATTTCAAGTGTATTCTGCCTTGTATTTCACACATTCACCATTCTAGTCTCCTATAAGTGAATAACATAGGATTCATACACTGTTTAATGTGCTCTAAAGTTGAATTACGGAATTCCTGGACGTAAGATATCTTTTCTACAGGAACAACCAGGTTGGAGAAATGTTTTATACATGTTCTATGCGAGTTCTCATCTATTTATTGCATTTTCCCAGAATTACTGATGTTTCCTTGTAGTTTCTAGCATTGGCCCTTCTTGTCCATGTATAAACATTGGGATAATGGACAAACAACTACCTAAACACTGTTATGAACCTGAAAAGCTCGGAAACTTTGTCTCTCACCTATGTTATACAGTTAATTGATACATTTCAGTGAAGTGTAAGGATTTAGAAAGCTGCTAAATGTGTTTATATCTCTATTTCAAGTGTATTCAGCCTTGTATTTCTCACATTCACCATTCTAGGCTCCAATAAGTGAATAACATAGGATTCATACACTGTTTAATGTGCTCTAAACTTGAATTAAGAAATTCCTGGGCCTAAGATACCTTTTCTACAGGAACAACTCAGTTGGAGAAGTGTTTTATACATGGTCCACACGAGTTCTCATCTATTTATTGTCATTTTCCCAGAAATACTGATGTTTTCTTGTAGTTTCTAACATTGGCCCTTCTTGTCCAGGTATAAACATTGGGAACATGGACAAACAACTACCTAAACACTGTTATGAACCTGAAAAGCTCGGGAACTTTGTCTCTCACCTATGTTATACAGTTTAATGATACATTTCAGTGAAGTGTAAGGCTTTAGAAAGCTGCTAAATGTGTTTATATCTCTATTTCAAGTGTATTCAGCCTTGTATTTCTCACATTTACCATTCTAGGCTCCTATAAGTGAATAACAGAGGATTCATACACTGTTTAATGTCCTCGAAACACGAATTTGGGAATTCCTGGACCTAAGATATCTTTTATACATGAACAACTCAGTTGGAGAAGTGTTTTATACATGTTCTATGCGAGTTCTCATCTATTTATTGTCATTTTCTCAGAAGTACTGATGTTTCCTTATAGTTTCTAACATTGGGCCTTCTTTTCCAGGTATAAACATTGGGAACATTGACAAACAACTACCTAAACACTGTTATGAACCTGAAAAGTTCGGAAAAATTGTATCTCACCTATGATATAGAGTTTAATGATACATGTCAGTGTAGTGTAAGGCTTTCCAAAGTTGCTAAATGTGTTTATATCTCTATGTCAAGAGTATTCTGCCGTGTATTTCACACATTTAACATTCTAGGCTACTTTAAGGAAACAACATAGGATTCATACGCTGTTTAATGTGCTCTAAACCCAAATTAAGGAATTCCTGGACCTAAGCTATCTTTTCTACAGGAACAACTCAGTCGGAGAAAAGTTTTATACATGTTCTATGCGAGTTCTCATATATTTATTGTCATTTTTCCAAAATTACTGGTGTTTACTTGTAGTTTCTAACATTCGGCCTTCTTGTCCAGGTATAAACATAGGGAACATGGACAAACAACTACCTAACACTGTTATGAACCTGAAAAGCTCGGGAACATTGTTTCTCACCTGTGTAAAAGAGTATAATGATACATTTCAGTGAAGTGTAAGGCTTTCCAAAGCTGCTAAGTGTGTTTATATCTCTATTTCAAGTGTATTCTGCATTGTATTTCACACATTCACCATTCTAGTCTCCTATAAGTGAATAACATAGGATTCATACACTGTTTAATGTGCTCTAAAGTTGAATTACGGAATTCCTGGACGTAAGATACCTTTTCTACAGGAACAACTCAGTTGGAGAAGTGTTTTATACATGGTCCACACGAGTTCTCATCTATTTATTGTCATTTTCCCAGAAATACTGATGTTTTCTTGTAGTTTCTAACATTGGCCCTTCTTGTCCAGGTATAAACATTGGGAACATGGACAAACAACTACCTAAACACTGTTATGAACCTGAAAAGCTCGGAAACTTTGTCTCTCACCTATGTTATACAGTTAATTGATACATTTCAGTGAAGTGTAAGGATTTAGAAAGCTGCTAAATGTGTTTATATCTCTATTTCAAGTGTATTCATTCTTGTATTTCTCACATTCACCATTCTAGGCTCCTATAAGTGAATAACAGAGGATTCATACACTGTTTAATGTCCTCGAAACACGAATTTGGGAATTCCTGGACCTAAGATATCTTTTATACATGAACAACTCAGTTGGAGAAGTGTTTTATACATGTTCTATGCGAGTTCTCATCTATTTATTGTCATTTTCACAGAATTACTGATGTTTTCTGGTAGTTTCTAACATTAGGCCTTCTTGTCCAGGTATAAACATTGGGAACATGGACAAACAACTACCTAAACACTGTTATGTACCTGAAAAGCTTGGGAACATTGTCTCTCAACTATGATATAGAGTTTAATGATACATTTCAGTGAAGTGTAAGGTTTTCCAAAGCTGCTAAATGTGTTTATATCACTATTTCAAGTGTATTCTGCCTTGTATTTAACTTACCATTCTAGGCTACTTTAAGGAAACAATATAGGATTCATACACTGTTTAATGTGCTCGAAACCCGAATTTAGGAATTCCTGGACCTAAGATACCTTTTCTACATGAACAATTCAGTTGGAGAAGTGTTTTATACATGTTCTATGAGAGTTCTCATCTATTTATTGTCATTTTCCCAAAAGTACTGATGTTTACTTGCATTTTCTAACATTCGGCCTTCTTGTCCAAGTATAAACATTGGGAACATGGACAAACACTACCTAAACACTGTTATGAACCTGAAAAGCTCGTGAATTTTGTCTCTCACATATGTAAAAGAGTTTAATGATACATTTCAGTGAAGTGTAAGGCTTTTCACAGCTGCAAAAATGTGTTTATATCTCTACTTCAAGTGTATTCTGCCTTGTATTTTACACATTTACCATTCTCGGCTACTTTAAGGAAACAACATGGGATTCATGCACTGTTTAATATGCTCTAAACTCGAATTAAGGAATTCCTGGATCTAAGATACCTTTTCTACACGAACAACTCAGTCGGAGAAAAGTTTTATACATGTTCTATGAGAGTTCTCATATATTTATTGTCATTTTTCCAGAATTACTGATGTTTTCTTGTAGTTTCTAACATTGGGCCTTCTTGTCCAGGTATAAACATAGGGAACATGGACAAACAACTACCTAACACTGTTATGAACCTGAAAAGCTCGGGAACATTGTTTCTCACCTGTGTAAAAGAGTATAATGATACATTTCAGTGAAGTGTAAGGCTTTCCAAAGCTGCTAAGTGTGTTTATATCTCTATTTCAAGTGTATTCTGCCTTGTATTTCACACATTCACCATTCTAGTCTCCTATAAGTGAATAACATAGGATTCATACACTGTTTAATGTGCTCTAAAGTTGAATTACGGAATTCCTGGACGTAAGATATCTTTTCTACAGGAACAACCAGGTTGGAGAAATGTTTTATACATGTTCTATGCGAGTTCTCATCTATTTATTGCATTTTCCCAGAATTACTGATGTTTCCTTGTAGTTTCTAGCATTGGCCCTTCTTGTCCATGTATAAACATTGGGATAATGGACAAACAACTATCTAAACACTGTTATGAACCTGAAAAGTTCGGGAACTTTGTCTCTCACCTATGTTATACAGTTTAATGATACATTTCAGTGAAGTGTAAGGCTTAAGAAAGCTGCTAAATGTGTTTATATCTCTATTTCAAGTGTATTCAGCCTTGTATTTCTCACATTCACCATTCTAGGCTCCAATAAGTGAATAACATAGGATTCATACACTGTTTAATGTGCTCTAAACTTGAATTAAGAAATTCCTGGACCTAAGATACCTTTTCTACAGGAACAACTCAGTTGGAGAAGTGTTTTATACATGGTCCACACGAGTTCTCATCTATTTATTGTCATTTTCCCAGAAATACTGATGTTTTCTTGTAGTTTCTAACATTGGCCCTTCTTGTCCAGGTATAAACATTGGAAACATGGACAAACAACTACCTAAACACTGTTATGAACCTGAAAAGCTCGGGAACTTTGTCTCTCACCTATGTTATACAGTTTAATGATACATTTCAGTGAAGTGTAAGGCTTTAGAAAGCTGCTAAATGTGTTTATATCTCTATTTCAAGTGTATTCATTCTTGTATTTCTCACATTCACCATTCTAGGCTCCTATAAGTGAATAACAGAGGATTCATACACTGTTTAATGTCCTCCAAACACGAATTTGGGAATTCCTGGACCTAAGATATCTTTTATACATGAACAACTCAGTTGGAGAAGTGTTTTATACATGTTCTATGCGAGTTCTCATCTATTTATTGTCATTTTCCCAGAAGTACTGATATTTCCTTATAGTTTCTAACATTGGGCCTTCTTTTCCAGGTATAAACATTGGGAACATTGACAAACAACTACCTAAACACTGTTATGAACCTGAAAAGTTCGGAAAAATTGTATCTCACCTATGATATAGAGTTTAATGATACATGTCAGTGTAGTGTAAGGCTTTCCAAAGTTGCTAAATGTGTTTATATCTCTATGTCAAGAGTATTCTGCCGTGTGTTTCACACATTTAACATTCTAGGCTACTTTAAGGAAACAACCTAGGATTCATACGCTGTTTAATGTGCTCTAAACCCAAATTAAGGAATTCCTGGACCTAAGCTATCTTTTCTACAGGAACAACTCAGTCGGAGAAAAGTTTTATACATGTTCTATGCGAGTTCTCATATATTTATTGTCATTTTTCCAAAATTACTGGTGTTTACTTGTAGTTTCTAACATTCGGCCTTCTTGTCCAGGTATAAACATAGGGAACATGGACAAACAACTACCTAACACTGTTATGAACCTGAAAAGCTCGGGAACATTGTTTCTCACCTGTGTAAAAGAGTATAATGATACATTTCAGTGAAGTGTAAGGCTTTCCAAAGCTGCTAAGTGTGTTTATATCTCTATTTCAAGTGTATTCTGCATTGTATTTCACACATTCACCATTCTAGTCTCCTATAAGTGAATAACATAGGATTCATACACTGTTTAATGTGCTCTAAAGTTGAATTACGGAATTCCTGGACGTAAGATACCTTTTCTACAGGAACAACTCAGTTGGAGAAGTGTTTTATACATGGTCCACACGAGTTCTCATCTATTTATTGTCATTTTCCCAGAAATACTGATGTTTTCTTGTAGTTTCTAACATTGGCCCTTCTTGTCCAGGTATAAACATTGGGAACATGGACAAACAACTACCTAAACACTGTTATGAACCTGAAAAGCTCGGAAACTTTGTCTCTCACCTATGTTATACAGTTAATTGATACTTTTCAGTGAAGTGTAAGGATTTAGAAAGCTGCTAAATGTGTTTATATCTCTATTTCAAGTGTATTCAGCCTTGTATTTCTCACATTCACCATTCTAGGCTCCAATAAGTGAATAACATAGGATTCATACACTGTTTAATGTGCTCTAAACTTGAATTAAGAAATTCCTGGGCCTAAGATACCTTTTCTACAGGAACAACTCAGTTGGAGAAGTGTTTTATACATGGTCCACACGAGTTCTCATCTATTTATTGTCATTTTCCCAGAAATACTGATGTTTTCTTGTAGTTTCTAACATTGGCCCTTCTTGTCCAGGTATAAACATTGGGAACATGGACAAACAACTACCTAAACACTGTTATGAACCTGAAAAGCTCGGGAACTTTGTCTCTCACCTATGTTATACAGTTTAATGATACATTTCAGTGAAGTGTAAGGCTTTAGAAAGCTGCTAAATGTGTTTATATCTCTATTTCAAGTGTATTCAGCCTTGTATTTCTCACATTTACCATTCTAGGCTCCTATAAGTGAATAACAGAGGATTCATACACTGTTTAATGTCCTCGAAACACGAATTTGGGAATTCCTGGACCTAAGATATCTTTTATACATGAACAACTCAGTTGGAGAAGTGTTTTATACATGTTCTATGCGAGTTCTCATCTATTTATTGTCATTTTCCCAGAAGTACTGATGTTTCCTTATAGTTTCTAACATTGGGCCTTCTTTTCCAGGTATAAACATTGGGAACATTGACAAACAACTACCTAAACACTGTTATGAACCTGAAAAGTTCGGAAAAATTGTATCTCACCTATGATATAGAGTTTAATGATACATGTCAGTGTAGTGTAAGGCTTTCCAAAGTTGCTAAATGTGTTTATATCTCTATGTCAAGAGTATTCTGCCGTGTATTTCACACATTTAACATTCTAGGCTACTTTAAGGAAACAACATAGGATTCATACGCTGTTTAATGTGCTCTAAACCCAAATTAAGGAATTCCTGGACCTAAGCTATCTTTTCTACAGGAACAACTCAGTCGGAGAAAAGTTTTATACATGTTCTATGCGAGTTCTCATATATTTATTGTCATTTTTCCAAAATTACTGGTGTTTACTTGTAGTTTCTAACATTCGGCCTTCTTGTCCAGGTATAAACATAGGGAACATGGACAAACAACTACCTAACACTGTTATGAACCTGAAAAGCTCGGGAACATTGTTTCTCACCTGTGTAAAAGAGTATAATGATACATTTCAGTGAAGTGTAAGGCTTTCCAAAGCTGCTAAGTGTGTTTATATCTCTATTTCAAGTGTATTCTGCATTGTATTTCACACATTCACCATTCTAGTCTCCTATAAGTGAATAACATAGGATTCATACACTGTTTAATGTGCTCTAAAGTTGAATTACGGAATTCCTGGACGTAAGATACCTTTTCTACAGGAACAACTCAGTTGGAGAAGTGTTTTATACATGGTCCACACGAGTTCTCATCTATTTATTGTCATTTTCCCAGAAATACTGATGTTTTCTTGTAGTTTCTAACATTGGCCCTTCTTGTCCAGGTATAAACATTGGGAACATGGACAAACAACTACCTAAACACTGTTATGAACCTGAAAAGCTCGGAAACTTTGTCTCTCACCTATGTTATACAGTTAATTGATACTTTTCAGTGAAGTGTAAGGATTTAGAAAGCTGCTAAATGTGTTTATATCTCTATTTCAAGTGTATTCAGCCTTGTATTTCTCACATTCACCATTCTAGGCTCCAATAAGTGAATAACATAGGATTCATACACTGTTTAATGTGCTCTAAACTTGAATTAAGAAATTCCTGGGCCTAAGATACCTTTTCTACAGGAACAACTCAGTTGGAGAAGTGTTTTATACATGGTCCACACGAGTTCTCATCTATTTATTGTCATTTTCCCAGAAATACTGATGTTTTCTTGTAGTTTCTAACATTGGCCCTTCTTGTCCAGGTATAAACATTGGAAACATGGACAAACAACTACCTAAACACTGTTATGAACCTGAAAAGCTCGGGAACTTTGTCTCTCACCTATGTTATACAGTTTAATGATACATTTCAGTGAAGTGTAAGGCTTTAGAAAGCTGCTAAATGTGTTTATATCTCTATTTCAAGTGTATTCATTCTTGTATTTCTCACATTCACCATTCTAGGCTCCTATAAGTGAATAACAGAGGATTCATACACTGTTTAATGTCCTCCAAACACGAATTTGGGAATTCCTGGACCTAAGATATCTTTTATACATGAACAACTCAGTTGGAGAAGTGTTTTATACATGTTCTATGCGAGTTCTCATCTATTTATTGTCATTTTCCCAGAAGTACTGATATTTCCTTATAGTTTCTAACATTGGGCCTTCTTTTCCAGGTATAAACATTGGGAACATTGACAAACAACTACCTAAACACTGTTATGAACCTGAAAAGTTCGGAAAAATTGTATCTCACCTATGATATAGAGTTTAATGATACATGTCAGTGTAGTGTAAGGCTTTCCAAAGTTGCTAAATGTGTTTATATCTCTATGTCAAGAGTATTCTGCCGTGTGTTTCACACATTTAACATTCTAGGCTACTTTAAGGAAACAACCTAGGATTCATACGCTGTTTAATGTGCTCTAAACCCAAATTAAGGAATTCCTGGACCTAAGCTATCTTTTCTACAGGAACAACTCAGTCGGAGAAAAGTTTTATACATGTTCTATGCGAGTTCTCATATATTTATTGTCATTTTTCCAAAATTACTGGTGTTTACTTGTAGTTTCTAACATTCGGCCTTCTTGTCCAGGTATAAACATAGGGAACATGGACAAACAACTACCTAACACTGTTATGAACCTGAAAAGCTCGGGAACATTGTTTCTCACCTGTGTAAAAGAGTATAATGATACATTTCAGTGAAGTGTAAGGCTTTCCAAAGCTGCTAAGTGTGTTTATATCTCTATTTCAAGTGTATTCTGCATTGTATTTCACACATTCACCATTCTAGTCTCCTATAAGTGAATAACATAGGATTCATACACTGTTTAATGTGCTCTAAAGTTGAATTACGGAATTCCTGGACGTAAGATACCTTTTCTACAGGAACAACTCAGTTGGAGAAGTGTTTTATACATGGTCCACACGAGTTCTCATCTATTTATTGTCATTTTCCCAGAAATACTGATGTTTTCTTGTAGTTTCTAACATTGGCCCTTCTTGTCCAGGTATAAACATTGGGAACATGGACAAACAACTACCTAAACACTGTTATGAACCTGAAAAGCTCGGAAACTTTGTCTCTCACCTATGTTATACAGTTAATTGATACTTTTCAGTGAAGTGTAAGGATTTAGAAAGCTGCTAAATGTGTTTATATCTCTATTTCAAGTGTATTCAGCCTTGTATTTCTCACATTCACCATTCTAGGCTCCAATAAGTGAATAACATAGGATTCATACACTGTTTAATGTGCTCTAAACTTGAATTAAGAAATTCCTGGGCCTAAGATACCTTTTCTACAGGAACAACTCAGTTGGAGAAGTGTTTTATACATGGTCCACACGAGTTCTCATCTATTTATTGTCATTTTCCCAGAAATACTGATGTTTTCTTGTAGTTTCTAACATTGGCCCTTCTTGTCCAGGTATAAACATTGGGAACATGGACAAACAACTACCTAAACACTGTTATGAACCTGAAAAGCTCGGAAACTTTGTCTCTCACCTATGTTATACAGTTAATTGATACATTTCAGTGAAGTGTAAGGATTTAGAAAGCTGCTAAATGTGTTTATATCTCTATTTCAAGTGTATTCATTCTTGTATTTCTCACATTCACCATTCTAGGCTCCTATAAGTGAATAACAGAGGATTCATACACTGTTTAATGTCCTCGAAACACGAATTTGGGAATTCCTGGACCTAAGATATCTTTTATACATGAACAACTCAGTTGGAGAAGTGTTTTATACATGTTCTATGCGAGTTCTCATCTATTTATTGTCATTTTCACAGAATTACTGATGTTTTCTGGTAGTTTCTAACATTAGGCCTTCTTGTCCAGGTATAAACATTGGGAACATGGACAAACAACTACCTAAACACTGTTATGTACCTGAAAAGCTTGGGAACATTGTCTCTCAACTATGATATAGAGTTTAATGATACATTTCAGTGAAGTGTAAGGTTTTCCAAAGCTGCTAAATGTGTTTATATCACTATTTCAAGTGTATTCTGCCTTGTATTTAACTTACCATTCTAGGCTACTTTAAGGAAACAATATAGGATTCATACACTGTTTAATGTGCTCGAAACCCGAATTTAGGAATTCCTGGACCTAAGATACCTTTTCTACATGAACAATTCAGTTGGAGAAGTGTTTTATACATGTTCTATGAGAGTTCTCATCTATTTATTGTCATTTTCCCAAAAGTACTGATGTTTACTTGCATTTTCTAACATTCGGCCTTCTTGTCCAAGTATAAACATTGGGAACATGGACAAACACTACCTAAACACTGTTATGAACCTGAAAAGCTCGTGAATTTTGTCTCTCACATATGTAAAAGAGTTTAATGATACATTTCAGTGAAGTGTAAGGCTTTTCACAGCTGCAAAATGTGTTTATATCTCTACTTCAAGTGTATTCTGCCTTGTATTTTACACATTTACCATTCTCGGCTACTTTAAGGAAACAACATGGGATTCATGCACTGTTTAATATGCTCTAAACTCGAATTAAGGAATTCCTGGATCTAAGATACCTTTTCTACACGAACAACTCAGTCGGAGAAAAGTTTTATACATGTTCTATGCGAGTTCTCATATATTTATTGTCATTTTTCCAAAATTACTGGTGTTTACTTGTAGTTTCTAACATTCGGCCTTCTTGTCCAGGTATAAACATAGGGAACATGGACAAACAACTACCTAACACTGTTATGAACCTGAAAAGCTCGGGAACATTGTTTCTCACCTGTGTAAAAGAGTATAATGATACATTTCAGTGAAGTGTAAGGCTTTCCAAAGCTGCTAAGTGTGTTTATATCTCTATTTCAAGTGTATTCTGCATTGTATTTCACACATTCACCATTCTAGTCTCCTATAAGTGAATAACATAGGATTCATACACTGTTTAATGTGCTCTAAAGTTGAATTACGGAATTCCTGGACGTAAGATACCTTTTCTACAGGAACAACTCAGTTGGAGAAGTGTTTTATACATGGTCCACACGAGTTCTCATCTATTTATTGTCATTTTCCCAGAAATACTGATGTTTTCTTGTAGTTTCTAACATTGGCCCTTCTTGTCCAGGTATAAACATTGGGAACATGGACAAACAACTACCTAAACACTGTTATGAACCTGAAAAGCTCGGAAACTTTGTCTCTCACCTATGTTATACAGTTAATTGATACTTTTCAGTGAAGTGTAAGGATTTAGAAAGCTGCTAAATGTGTTTATATCTCTATTTCAAGTGTATTCAGCCTTGTATTTCTCACATTCACCATTCTAGGCTCCAATAAGTGAATAACATAGGATTCATACACTGTTTAATGTGCTCTAAACTTGAATTAAGAAATTCCTGGGCCTAAGATACCTTTTCTACAGGAACAACTCAGTTGGAGAAGTGTTTTATACATGGTCCACACGAGTTCTCATCTATTTATTGTCATTTTCCCAGAAATACTGATGTTTTCTTGTAGTTTCTAACATTGGCCCTTCTTGTCCAGGTATAAACATTGGGAACATGGACAAACAACTACCTAAACACTGTTATGAACCTGAAAAGCTCGGAAACTTTGTCTCTCACCTATGTTATACAGTTAATTGATACATTTCAGTGAAGTGTAAGGATTTAGAAAGCTGCTAAATGTGTTTATATCTCTATTTCAAGTGTATTCATTCTTGTATTTCTCACATTCACCATTCTAGGCTCCTATAAGTGAATAACAGAGGATTCATACACTGTTTAATGTCCTCGAAACACGAATTTGGGAATTCCTGGACCTAAGATATCTTTTATACATGAACAACTCAGTTGGAGAAGTGTTTTATACATGTTCTATGCGAGTTCTCATCTATTTATTGTCATTTTCACAGAATTACTGATGTTTTCTGGTAGTTTCTAACATTAGGCCTTCTTGTCCAGGTATAAACATTGGGAACATGGACAAACAACTACCTAAACACTGTTATGTACCTGAAAAGCTTGGGAACATTGTCTCTCAACTATGATATAGAGTTTAATGATACATTTCAGTGAAGTGTAAGGTTTTCCAAAGCTGCTAAATGTGTTTATATCACTATTTCAAGTGTATTCTGCCTTGTATTTAACTTACCATTCTAGGCTACTTTAAGGAAACAATATAGGATTCATACACTGTTTAATGTGCTCGAAACCCGAATTTAGGAATTCCTGGACCTAAGATACCTTTTCTACATGAACAATTCAGTTGGAGAAGTGTTTTATACATGTTCTATGAGAGTTCTCATCTATTTATTGTCATTTTCCCAAAAGTACTGATGTTTACTTGCATTTTCTAACATTCGGCCTTCTTGTCCAAGTATAAACATTGGGAACATGGACAAACACTACCTAAACACTGTTATGAACCTGAAAAGCTCGTGAATTTTGTCTCTCACATATGTAAAAGAGTTTAATGATACATTTCAGTGAAGTGTAAGGCTTTTCACAGCTGCAAAATGTGTTTATATCTCTACTTCAAGTGTATTCTGCCTTGTATTTTACACATTTACCATTCTCGGCTACTTTAAGGAAACAACATGGGATTCATGCACTGTTTAATATGCTCTAAACTCGAATTAAGGAATTCCTGGATCTAAGATACCTTTTCTACACGAACAACTCAGTCGGAGAAAAGTTTTATACATGTTCTATGAGAGTTCTCATATATTTATTGTCATTTTTCCAGAATTACTGATGTTTTCTTGTAGTTTCTAACATTGGGCCTTCTTGTCCAGGTATAAACATAGGGAACATGGACAAACAACTACCTAACACTGTTATGAACCTGAAAAGCTCGGGAACATTGTTTCTCACCTGTGTAAAAGAGTATAATGATACATTTCAGTGAAGTGTAAGGCTTTCCAAAGCTGCTAAGTGTGTTTATATCTCTATTTCAAGTGTATTCTGCCTTGTATTTCACACATTCACCATTCTAGTCTCCTATAAGTGAATAACATAGGATTCATACACTGTTTAATGTGCTCTAAAGTTGAATTACGGAATTCCTGGACGTAAGATATCTTTTCTACAGGAACAACCAGGTTGGAGAAATGTTTTATACATGTTCTATGCGAGTTCTCATCTATTTATTGCATTTTCCCAGAATTACTGATGTTTCCTTGTAGTTTCTAGCATTGGCCCTTCTTGTCCATGTATAAACATTGGGATAATGGACAAACAACTATCTAAACACTGTTATGAACCTGAAAAGTTCGGGAACTTTGTCTCTCACCTATGTTATACAGTTTAATGATACATTTCAGTGAAGTGTAAGGCTTAAGAAAGCTGCTAAATGTGTTTATATCTCTATTTCAAGTGTATTCAGCCTTGTATTTCTCACATTCACCATTCTAGGCTCCAATAAGTGAATAACATAGGATTCATACACTGTTTAATGTGCTCTAAACTTGAATTAAGAAATTCCTGGACCTAAGATACCTTTTCTACAGGAACAACTCAGTTGGAGAAGTGTTTTATACATGGTCCACACGAGTTCTCATCTATTTATTGTCATTTTCCCAGAAATACTGATGTTTTCTTGTAGTTTCTAACATTGGCCCTTCTTGTCCAGGTATAAACATTGGAAACATGGACAAACAACTACCTAAACACTGTTATGAACCTGAAAAGCTCGGGAACTTTGTCTCTCACCTATGTTATACAGTTTAATGATACATTTCAGTGAAGTGTAAGGCTTTAGAAAGCTGCTAAATGTGTTTATATCTCTATTTCAAGTGTATTCATTCTTGTATTTCTCACATTCACCATTCTAGGCTCCTATAAGTGAATAACAGAGGATTCATACACTGTTTAATGTCCTCCAAACACGAATTTGGGAATTCCTGGACCTAAGATATCTTTTATACATGAACAACTCAGTTGGAGAAGTGTTTTATACATGTTCTATGCGAGTTCTCATCTATTTATTGTCATTTTCCCAGAAGTACTGATATTTCCTTATAGTTTCTAACATTGGGCCTTCTTTTCCAGGTATAAACATTGGGAACATTGACAAACAACTACCTAAACACTGTTATGAACCTGAAAAGTTCGGAAAAATTGTATCTCACCTATGATATAGAGTTTAATGATACATGTCAGTGTAGTGTAAGGCTTTCCAAAGTTGCTAAATGTGTTTATATCTCTATGTCAAGAGTATTCTGCCGTGTGTTTCACACATTTAACATTCTAGGCTACTTTAAGGAAACAACCTAGGATTCATACGCTGTTTAATGTGCTCTAAACCCAAATTAAGGAATTCCTGGACCTAAGCTATCTTTTCTACAGGAACAACTCAGTCGGAGAAAAGTTTTATACATGTTCTATGCGAGTTCTCATATATTTATTGTCATTTTTCCAAAATTACTGGTGTTTACTTGTAGTTTCTAACATTCGGCCTTCTTGTCCAGGTATAAACATAGGGAACATGGACAAACAACTACCTAACACTGTTATGAACCTGAAAAGCTCGGGAACATTGTTTCTCACCTGTGTAAAAGAGTATAATGATACATTTCAGTGAAGTGTAAGGCTTTCCAAAGCTGCTAAGTGTGTTTATATCTCTATTTCAAGTGTATTCTGCATTGTATTTCACACATTCACCATTCTAGTCTCCTATAAGTGAATAACATAGGATTCATACACTGTTTAATGTGCTCTAAAGTTGAATTACGGAATTCCTGGACGTAAGATACCTTTTCTACAGGAACAACTCAGTTGGAGAAGTGTTTTATACATGGTCCACACGAGTTCTCATCTATTTATTGTCATTTTCCCAGAAATACTGATGTTTTCTTGTAGTTTCTAACATTGGCCCTTCTTGTCCAGGTATAAACATTGGGAACATGGACAAACAACTACCTAAACACTGTTATGAACCTGAAAAGCTCGGAAACTTTGTCTCTCACCTATGTTATACAGTTAATTGATACTTTTCAGTGAAGTGTAAGGATTTAGAAAGCTGCTAAATGTGTTTATATCTCTATTTCAAGTGTATTCAGCCTTGTATTTCTCACATTCACCATTCTAGGCTCCAATAAGTGAATAACATAGGATTCATACACTGTTTAATGTGCTCTAAACTTGAATTAAGAAATTCCTGGGCCTAAGATACCTTTTCTACAGGAACAACTCAGTTGGAGAAGTGTTTTATACATGGTCCACACGAGTTCTCATCTATTTATTGTCATTTTCCCAGAAATACTGATGTTTTCTTGTAGTTTCTAACATTGGCCCTTCTTGTCCAGGTATAAACATTGGGAACATGGACAAACAACTACCTAAACACTGTTATGAACCTGAAAAGCTCGGAAACTTTGTCTCTCACCTATGTTATACAGTTAATTGATACATTTCAGTGAAGTGTAAGGATTTAGAAAGCTGCTAAATGTGTTTATATCTCTATTTCAAGTGTATTCATTCTTGTATTTCTCACATTCACCATTCTAGGCTCCTATAAGTGAATAACAGAGGATTCATACACTGTTTAATGTCCTCGAAACACGAATTTGGGAATTCCTGGACCTAAGATATCTTTTATACATGAACAACTCAGTTGGAGAAGTGTTTTATACATGTTCTATGCGAGTTCTCATCTATTTATTGTCATTTTCACAGAATTACTGATGTTTTCTGGTAGTTTCTAACATTAGGCCTTCTTGTCCAGGTATAAACATTGGGAACATGGACAAACAACTACCTAAACACTGTTATGTACCTGAAAAGCTTGGGAACATTGTCTCTCAACTATGATATAGAGTTTAATGATACATTTCAGTGAAGTGTAAGGTTTTCCAAAGCTGCTAAATGTGTTTATATCACTATTTCAAGTGTATTCTGCCTTGTATTTAACTTACCATTCTAGGCTACTTTAAGGAAACAATATAGGATTCATACACTGTTTAATGTGCTCGAAACCCGAATTTAGGAATTCCTGGACCTAAGATACCTTTTCTACATGAACAATTCAGTTGGAGAAGTGTTTTATACATGTTCTATGAGAGTTCTCATCTATTTATTGTCATTTTCCCAAAAGTACTGATGTTTACTTGCATTTTCTAACATTCGGCCTTCTTGTCCAAGTATAAACATTGGGAACATGGACAAACACTACCTAAACACTGTTATGAACCTGAAAAGCTCGTGAATTTTGTCTCTCACATATGTAAAAGAGTTTAATGATACATTTCAGTGAAGTGTAAGGCTTTTCACAGCTGCAAAATGTGTTTATATCTCTACTTCAAGTGTATTCTGCCTTGTATTTTACACATTTACCATTCTCGGCTACTTTAAGGAAACAACATGGGATTCATGCACTGTTTAATATGCTCTAAACTCGAATTAAGGAATTCCTGGATCTAAGATACCTTTTCTACACGAACAACTCAGTCGGAGAAAAGTTTTATACATGTTCTATGAGAGTTCTCATATATTTATTGTCATTTTTCCAGAATTACTGATGTTTTCTTGTAGTTTCTAACATTGGGCCTTCTTGTCCAGGTATAAACATAGGGAACATGGACAAACAACTACCTAACACTGTTATGAACCTGAAAAGCTCGGGAACATTGTTTCTCACCTGTGTAAAAGAGTATAATGATACATTTCAGTGAAGTGTAAGGCTTTCCAAAGCTGCTAAGTGTGTTTATATCTCTATTTCAAGTGTATTCTGCCTTGTATTTCACACATTCACCATTCTAGTCTCCTATAAGTGAATAACATAGGATTCATACACTGTTTAATGTGCTCTAAAGTTGAATTACGGAATTCCTGGACGTAAGATATCTTTTCTACAGGAACAACCAGGTTGGAGAAATGTTTTATACATGTTCTATGCGAGTTCTCATCTATTTATTGCATTTTCCCAGAATTACTGATGTTTCCTTGTAGTTTCTAGCATTGGCCCTTCTTGTCCATGTATAAACATTGGGATAATGGACAAACAACTATCTAAACACTGTTATGAACCTGAAAAGTTCGGGAACTTTGTCTCTCACCTATGTTATACAGTTTAATGATACATTTCAGTGAAGTGTAAGGCTTAAGAAAGCTGCTAAATGTGTTTATATCTCTATTTCAAGTGTATTCAGCCTTGTATTTCTCACATTCACCATTCTAGGCTCCAATAAGTGAATAACATAGGATTCATACACTGTTTAATGTGCTCTAAACTTGAATTAAGAAATTCCTGGACCTAAGATACCTTTTCTACAGGAACAACTCAGTTGGAGAAGTGTTTTATACATGGTCCACACGAGTTCTCATCTATTTATTGTCATTTTCCCAGAAATACTGATGTTTTCTTGTAGTTTCTAACATTGGCCCTTCTTGTCCAGGTATAAACATTGGAAACATGGACAAACAACTACCTAAACACTGTTATGAACCTGAAAAGCTCGGGAACTTTGTCTCTCACCTATGTTATACAGTTTAATGATACATTTCAGTGAAGTGTAAGGCTTTAGAAAGCTGCTAAATGTGTTTATATCTCTATTTCAAGTGTATTCATTCTTGTATTTCTCACATTCACCATTCTAGGCTCCTATAAGTGAATAACAGAGGATTCATACACTGTTTAATGTCCTCCAAACACGAATTTGGGAATTCCTGGACCTAAGATATCTTTTATACATGAACAACTCAGTTGGAGAAGTGTTTTATACATGTTCTATGCGAGTTCTCATCTATTTATTGTCATTTTCCCAGAAGTACTGATATTTCCTTATAGTTTCTAACATTGGGCCTTCTTTTCCAGGTATAAACATTGGGAACATTGACAAACAACTACCTAAACACTGTTATGAACCTGAAAAGTTCGGAAAAATTGTATCTCACCTATGATATAGAGTTTAATGATACATGTCAGTGTAGTGTAAGGCTTTCCAAAGTTGCTAAATGTGTTTATATCTCTATGTCAAGAGTATTCTGCCGTGTGTTTCACACATTTAACATTCTAGGCTACTTTAAGGAAACAACCTAGGATTCATACGCTGTTTAATGTGCTCTAAACCCAAATTAAGGAATTCCTGGACCTAAGCTATCTTTTCTACAGGAACAACTCAGTCGGAGAAAAGTTTTATACATGTTCTATGCGAGTTCTCATATATTTATTGTCATTTTTCCAAAATTACTGGTGTTTACTTGTAGTTTCTAACATTCGGCCTTCTTGTCCAGGTATAAACATAGGGAACATGGACAAACAACTACCTAACACTGTTATGAACCTGAAAAGCTCGGGAACATTGTTTCTCACCTGTGTAAAAGAGTATAATGATACATTTCAGTGAAGTGTAAGGCTTTCCAAAGCTGCTAAGTGTGTTTATATCTCTATTTCAAGTGTATTCTGCATTGTATTTCACACATTCACCATTCTAGTCTCCTATAAGTGAATAACATAGGATTCATACACTGTTTAATGTGCTCTAAAGTTGAATTACGGAATTCCTGGACGTAAGATACCTTTTCTACAGGAACAACTCAGTTGGAGAAGTGTTTTATACATGGTCCACACGAGTTCTCATCTATTTATTGTCATTTTCCCAGAAATACTGATGTTTTCTTGTAGTTTCTAACATTGGCCCTTCTTGTCCAGGTATAAACATTGGGAACATGGACAAACAACTACCTAAACACTGTTATGAACCTGAAAAGCTCGGAAACTTTGTCTCTCACCTATGTTATACAGTTAATTGATACTTTTCAGTGAAGTGTAAGGATTTAGAAAGCTGCTAAATGTGTTTATATCTCTATTTCAAGTGTATTCAGCCTTGTATTTCTCACATTCACCATTCTAGGCTCCAATAAGTGAATAACATAGGATTCATACACTGTTTAATGTGCTCTAAACTTGAATTAAGAAATTCCTGGGCCTAAGATACCTTTTCTACAGGAACAACTCAGTTGGAGAAGTGTTTTATACATGGTCCACACGAGTTCTCATCTATTTATTGTCATTTTCCCAGAAATACTGATGTTTTCTTGTAGTTTCTAACATTGGCCCTTCTTGTCCAGGTATAAACATTGGGAACATGGACAAACAACTACCTAAACACTGTTATGAACCTGAAAAGCTCGGGAACTTTGTCTCTCACCTATGTTATACAGTTTAATGATACATTTCAGTGAAGTGTAAGGCTTTAGAAAGCTGCTAAATGTGTTTATATCTCTATTTCAAGTGTATTCAGCCTTGTATTTCTCACATTTACCATTCTAGGCTCCTATAAGTGAATAACAGAGGATTCATACACTGTTTAATGTCCTCGAAACACGAATTTGGGAATTCCTGGACCTAAGATATCTTTTATACATGAACAACTCAGTTGGAGAAGTGTTTTATACATGTTCTATGCGAGTTCTCATCTATTTATTGTCATTTTCCCAGAAGTACTGATGTTTCCTTATAGTTTCTAACATTGGGCCTTCTTTTCCAGGTATAAACATTGGGAACATTGACAAACAACTACCTAAACACTGTTATGAACCTGAAAAGTTCGGAAAAATTGTATCTCACCTATGATATAGAGTTTAATGATACATGTCAGTGTAGTGTAAGGCTTTCCAAAGTTGCTAAATGTGTTTATATCTCTATGTCAAGAGTATTCTGCCGTGTATTTCACACATTTAACATTCTAGGCTACTTTAAGGAAACAACATAGGATTCATACGCTGTTTAATGTGCTCTAAACCCAAATTAAGGAATTCCTGGACCTAAGCTATCTTTTCTACAGGAACAACTCAGTCGGAGAAAAGTTTTATACATGTTCTATGCGAGTTCTCATATATTTATTGTCATTTTTCCAAAATTACTGGTGTTTACTTGTAGTTTCTAACATTCGGCCTTCTTGTCCAGGTATAAACATAGGGAACATGGACAAACAACTACCTAACACTGTTATGAACCTGAAAAGCTCGGGAACATTGTTTCTCACCTGTGTAAAAGAGTATAATGATACATTTCAGTGAAGTGTAAGGCTTTCCAAAGCTGCTAAGTGTGTTTATATCTCTATTTCAAGTGTATTCTGCATTGTATTTCACACATTCACCATTCTAGTCTCCTATAAGTGAATAACATAGGATTCATACACTGTTTAATGTGCTCTAAAGTTGAATTACGGAATTCCTGGACGTAAGATACCTTTTCTACAGGAACAACTCAGTTGGAGAAGTGTTTTATACATGGTCCACACGAGTTCTCATCTATTTATTGTCATTTTCCCAGAAATACTGATGTTTTCTTGTAGTTTCTAACATTGGCCCTTCTTGTCCAGGTATAAACATTGGGAACATGGACAAACAACTACCTAAACACTGTTATGAACCTGAAAAGCTCGGAAACTTTGTCTCTCACCTATGTTATACAGTTAATTGATACTTTTCAGTGAAGTGTAAGGATTTAGAAAGCTGCTAAATGTGTTTATATCTCTATTTCAAGTGTATTCAGCCTTGTATTTCTCACATTCACCATTCTAGGCTCCAATAAGTGAATAACATAGGATTCATACACTGTTTAATGTGCTCTAAACTTGAATTAAGAAATTCCTGGGCCTAAGATACCTTTTCTACAGGAACAACTCAGTTGGAGAAGTGTTTTATACATGGTCCACACGAGTTCTCATCTATTTATTGTCATTTTCCCAGAAATACTGATGTTTTCTTGTAGTTTCTAACATTGGCCCTTCTTGTCCAGGTATAAACATTGGGAACATGGACAAACAACTACCTAAACACTGTTATGAACCTGAAAAGCTCGGGAACTTTGTCTCTCACCTATGTTATACAGTTTAATGATACATTTCAGTGAAGTGTAAGGCTTTAGAAAGCTGCTAAATGTGTTTATATCTCTATTTCAAGTGTATTCAGCCTTGTATTTCTCACATTTACCATTCTAGGCTCCTATAAGTGAATAACAGAGGATTCATACACTGTTTAATGTCCTCGAAACACGAATTTGGGAATTCCTGGACCTAAGATATCTTTTATACATGAACAACTCAGTTGGAGAAGTGTTTTATACATGTTCTATGCGAGTTCTCATCTATTTATTGTCATTTTCCCAGAAGTACTGATGTTTCCTTATAGTTTCTAACATTGGGCCTTCTTTTCCAGGTATAAACATTGGGAACATTGACAAACAACTACCTAAACACTGTTATGAACCTGAAAAGTTCGGAAAAATTGTATCTCACCTATGATATAGAGTTTAATGATACATGTCAGTGTAGTGTAAGGCTTTCCAAAGTTGCTAAATGTGTTTATATCTCTATGTCAAGAGTATTCTGCCGTGTATTTCACACATTTAACATTCTAGGCTACTTTAAGGAAACAACATAGGATTCATACGCTGTTTAATGTGCTCTAAACCCAAATTAAGGAATTCCTGGACCTAAGCTATCTTTTCTACAGGAACAACTCAGTCGGAGAAAAGTTTTATACATGTTCTATGCGAGTTCTCATATATTTATTGTCATTTTTCCAAAATTACTGGTGTTTACTTGTAGTTTCTAACATTCGGCCTTCTTGTCCAGGTATAAACATAGGGAACATGGACAAACAACTACCTAACACTGTTATGAACCTGAAAAGCTCGGGAACATTGTTTCTCACCTGTGTAAAAGAGTATAATGATACATTTCAGTGAAGTGTAAGGCTTTCCAAAGCTGCTAAGTGTGTTTATATCTCTATTTCAAGTGTATTCTGCATTGTATTTCACACATTCACCATTCTAGTCTCCTATAAGTGAATAACATAGGATTCATACACTGTTTAATGTGCTCTAAAGTTGAATTACGGAATTCCTGGACGTAAGATACCTTTTCTACAGGAACAACTCAGTTGGAGAAGTGTTTTATACATGGTCCACACGAGTTCTCATCTATTTATTGTCATTTTCCCAGAAATACTGATGTTTTCTTGTAGTTTCTAACATTGGCCCTTCTTGTCCAGATATAAACATTGGGAACATGGACAAACAACTACCTAAACACTGTTATGAACCTGAAAAGCTCGGAAACTTTGTCTCTCACCTATGTTATACAGTTAATTGATACATTTCAGTGAAGTGTAAGGATTTAGAAAGCTGCTAAATGTGTTTATATCTCTATTTCAAGTGTATTCAGCCTTGTATTTCTCACATTCACCATTCTAGGCTCCAATAAGTGAATAACATAGGATTCATACACTGTTTAATGTGCTCTAAACTTGAATTAAGAAATTCCTGGGCCTAAGATACCTTTTCTACAGGAACAACTCAGTTGGAGAAGTGTTTTATACATGGTCCACACGAGTTCTCATCTATTTATTGTCATTTTCCCAGAAATACTGATGTTTTCTTGTAGTTTCTAACATTGGCCCTTCTTGTCCAGGTATAAACATTGGAAACATGGACAAACAACTACCTAAACACTGTTATGAACCTGAAAAGCTCGGGAACTTTGTCTCTCACCTATGTTATACAGTTTAATGATACATTTCAGTGAAGTGTAAGGCTTTAGAAAGCTGCTAAATGTGTTTATATCTCTATTTCAAGTGTATTCATTCTTGTATTTCTCACATTCACCATTCTAGGCTCCTATAAGTGAATAACAGAGGATTCATACACTGTTTAATGTCCTCCAAACACGAATTTGGGAATTCCTGGACCTAAGATATCTTTTATACATGAACAACTCAGTTGGAGAAGTGTTTTATACATGTTCTATGCGAGTTCTCATCTATTTATTGTCATTTTCCCAGAAGTACTGATATTTCCTTATAGTTTCTAACATTGGGCCTTCTTTTCCAGGTATAAACATTGGGAACATTGACAAACAACTACCTAAACACTGTTATGAACCTGAAAAGTTCGGAAAAATTGTATCTCACCTATGATATAGAGTTTAATGATACATGTCAGTGTAGTGTAAGGCTTTCCAAAGTTGCTAAATGTGTTTATATCTCTATGTCAAGAGTATTCTGCCGTGTATTTCACACATTTAACATTCTAGGCTACTTTAAGGAAACAACATAGGATTCATACGCTGTTTAATGTGCTCTAAACCCAAATTAAGGAATTCCTGGACCTAAGCTATCTTTTCTACAGGAACAACTCAGTCGGAGAAAAGTTTTATACATGTTCTATGCGAGTTCTCATTTATTTATTGTCATTTTTCCAAAATTACTGGTGTTTACTTGTAGTTTCTAACATTCGGCCTTCTTGTCCAGGTATAAACATAGGGAACATGGACAAACAACTACCTAACACTATTATGAACCTGAAAAGCTCGGGAACATTGTTTCTCACCTGTGTAAAAGAGTATAATGATACATTTCAGTGAAGTGTAAGGCTTTCCAAAGCTGCTAAGTGTGTTTATATCTCTATTTCAAGTGTATTCTGCATTGTATTTCACACATTCACCATTCTAGTCTCCTATAAGTGAATAACATAGGATTCATACACTGTTTAATGTGCTCTAAAGTTGAATTACGGAATTCCTGGACGTAAGATACCTTTTCTACAGGAACAACTCAGTTGGAGAAGTGTTTTATACATGGTCCACACGAGTTCTCATCTATTTATTGTCATTTTCCCAGAAATACTGATGTTTTCTTGTAGTTTCTAACATTGGCCCTTCTTGTCCAGGTATAAACATTGGGAACATGGACAAACAACTACCTAAACACTGTTATGAACCTGAAAAGCTCGGAAACTTTGTCTCTCACCTATGTTATACAGTTAATTGATACATTTCAGTGAAGTGTAAGGATTTAGAAAGCTGCTAAATGTGTTTATATCTCTATTTCAAGTGTATTCAGCCTTGTATTTCTCACATTCACCATTCTAGGCTCCAATAAGTGAATAACATAGGATTCATACACTGTTTAATGTGCTCTAAACTTGAATTAAGAAATTCCTGGGCCTAAGATACCTTTTCTACAGGAACAACTCAGTTGGAGAAGTGTTTTATACATGGTCCACACGAGTTCTCATCTATTTATTGTCATTTTCCCAGAAATACTGATGTTTTCTTGTAGTTTCTAACATTGGCCCTTCTTGTCCAGGTATAAACATTGGGAACATGGACAAACAACTACCTAAACACTGTTATGAACCTGAAAAGCTCGGAAACTTTGTCTCTCACCTATGTTATACAGTTAATTGATACATTTCAGTGAAGTGTAAGGATTTAGAAAGCTGCTAAATGTGTTTATATCTCTATTTCAAGTGTATTCATTCTTGTATTTCTCACATTCACCATTATAGGCTCCTATAAGTGAATAACAGAGGATTCATACACTGTTTTATGTCCTCGAAACACGAATTTGGGAATTCCTGGACCTAAGATATCTTTTATACATGAACAACTCAGTTGGAGAAGTGTTTTATACATGTTCTATGCGAGTTCTCATCTATTTATTGTCATTTTCACAGAATTACTGATGTTTTCTGGTAGTTTCTAACATTAGGCCTTCTTGTCCAGGTATAAACATTGGGAACATGGACAAACAACTACCTAAACACTGTTATGTACCTGAAAAGCTTGGGAACATTGTCTCTCAACTATGATATAGAGTTTAATGATACATTTCAGTGAAGTGTAAGGTTTTCCAAAGCTGCTAAATGTGTTTATATCTCTATTTCAAGTGTATTCTGCCTTGTATTTAACTTACCATTCTAGGCTACTTTAAGGAAACAATATAGGATTCATACACTCTTTAATGTGCTCGAAACCCGAATTTAGGAATTCCTGGACCTAAGATACCTTTTCTACATGAACAATTCAGTTGGAGAAGTGTTTTATACATGTTCTATGAGATTTCTCATCTATTTATTGTCATTTTCCCAAAAGTACTGATGTTTAATTGCATTTTCTAACATTCGGCCTTCTTGTCCAAGTATAAACATTGGGAACATGGACAAACACTACCTAAACACTGTTATGAACCTGAAAAGCTCGTGAATTTTGTCTCTCACATATGTAAAAGAGTTTAATGATACATTTCAGTGAAGTGTAAGGCTTTTCACAGCTGCAAAATGTGTTTATATCTCTACTTCAAGTGTATTCTGCCTTGTATTTTACACATTTACCATTCTAGGCTACTTTAAGTAAACAACATGGGATTCATGCACTGTTTAATATGCTCTAAACTCGAATAAGGAATTCCCTGGATCTAAGATACCTTTTCTACACGAACAACCTCAGTCGGAGAAAAGTTTTATACATGTTCTATGCGAGTTCTCATATATTTATTGTCATTTTTCCAGAATTACTGATGTTTTCTTGTAGTTTCTAACATTGGGCCTTCTTGTCCAGGTATAAACATAGGGAACATGGACAAACAACTACCTAACACTGTTATGAACCTGAAAAGCTCGGGAACATTGTTTCTCACCTGTGTAAAGAGTATAATGATACATTTCAGTGAAGTGTAAGGCTTTCCAAAGCTGCTAAGTGTGTTTATATCTCTATTTCAAGTGTATTCTGCCTTGTATTTCACACATTCACCATTCTAGTCTCCTATAAGTGAATAACATAGGATTCATACACTGTTTAATGTGCTCTAAAGTTGAATTACGGAATTCCTGGACGTAAGATATCTTTTCTACAGGAACAACCAGGTTGGAGAAATGTTTTATACATGTTCTATGCGAGTTCTCATCTATTTATTGCATTTTCCCAGAATTACTGATGTTTCCTTGTAGTTTCTAGCATTGGCCCTTCTTGTCCATGTATAAACATTGGGATAATGGACAAACAACTACCTAAACACTGTTATGAACCTGAAAAGCTCGGAAACTTTGTCTCTCACCTATGTTATACAGTTAATTGATACATTTCAGTGAAGTGTAAGGATTTAGAAAGCTGCTAAATGTGTTTATATCTCTATTTCAAGTGTATTCAGCCTTGTATTTCTCACATTCACCATTCTAGGCTCCAATAAGTGAATAACATAGGATTCATACACTGTTTAATGTGCTCTAAACTTGAATTAAGAAATTCCTGGGCCTAAGATACCTTTTCTACAGGAACAACTCAGTTGGAGAAGTGTTTTATACATGGTCCACACGAGTTCTCATCTATTTATTGTCATTTTCCCAGAAATACTGATGTTTTCTTGTAGTTTCTAACATTGGCCCTTCTTGTCCAGGTATAAAACATTGGGAACATGGACAAACAACTACCTAAACACTGTTATGAACCTGAAAAGCTCGGGAACTTTGTCTCTCACCTATGTTATACAGTTTAATGATACATTTCAGTGAAGTGTAAGGCTTTAGAAAGCTGCTAAATGTGTTTATATCTCTATTTCAAGTGTATTCAGCCTTGTATTTCTCACATTTACCATTCTAGGCTCCTATAAGTGAATAACAGAGGATTCATACACTGTTTAATGTCCTCGAAACACGAATTTGGGAATTCCTGGACCTAAGATATCTTTTTATACATGAACAACTCAGTTGGAGAAGTGTTTTATACATGTTCTATGCGAGTTCTCATCTATTTATTGTCATTTTCTCAGAAGTACTGATGTTTCCTTATAGTTTCTAACATTGGGCCTTCTTTTCCAGGTATAAACATTGGGAACATTGACAAACAACTACCTAAACACTGTTATGAACCTGAAAAGTTCGGAAAAATTGTATCTCACCTATGATATAGAGTTTAATGATACATGTCAGTGTAGTGTAAGGCTTTCCAAAGTTGCTAAATGTGTTTATATCTCTATGTCAAGAGTATTCTGCCGTGTATTTCACACATTTAACATTCTAGGCTACTTTAAGGAAACAACATAGGATTCATACGCTGTTTAATGTGCTCTAAACCCAAATTAAGGAATTCCTGGACCTAAGCTATCTTTTCTACAGGAACAACTCAGTCGGAGAAAAGTTTTATACATGTTCTATGCGAGTTCTCATATATTTATTGTCATTTTTCCAAAATTACTGGTGTTTACTTGTAGTTTCTAACATTCGGCCTTCTTGTCCAGGTATAAACATAGGGAACATGGACAAACAACTACCTAACACTGTTATGAACCTGAAAAGCTCGGGAACATTGTTTCTCACCTGTGTAAAAGAGTATAATGATACATTTCAGTGAAGTGTAAGGCTTTCCAAAGCTGCTAAGTGTGTTTATATCTCTATTTCAAGTGTATTCTGCATTGTATTTCACACATTCACCATTCTAGTCTCCTATAAGTGAATAACATAGGATTCATACACTGTTTAATGTGCTCTAAAGTTGAATTACGGAATTCCTGGACGTAAGATACCTTTTCTACAGGAACAACTCAGTTGGAGAAGTGTTTTATACATGGTCCACACGAGTTCTCATCTATTTATTGTCATTTTCCCAGAAATACTGATGTTTTCTTGTAGTTTCTAACATTGGCCCTTCTTGTCCAGGTATAAACATTGGGAACATGGACAAACAACTACCTAAACACTGTTATGAACCTGAAAAGCTCGGAAACTTTGTCTCTCACCTATGTTATACAGTTAATTGATACATTTCAGTGAAGTGTAAGGATTTAGAAAGCTGCTAAATGTGTTTATATCTCTATTTCAAGTGTATTCATTCTTGTATTTCTCACATTCACCATTCTAGGCTCCTATAAGTGAATAACAGAGGATTCATACACTGTTTAATGTCCTCGAAACACGAATTTGGGAATTCCTGGACCTAAGATATCTTTTATACATGAACAACTCAGTTGGAGAAGTGTTTTATACATGTTCTATGCGAGTTCTCATCTATTTATTGTCATTTTCACAGAATTACTGATGTTTTCTGGTAGTTTCTAACATTAGGCCTTCTTGTCCAGGTATAAACATTGGGAACATGGACAAACAACTACCTAAACACTGTTATGTACCTGAAAAGCTTGGGAACATTGTCTCTCAACTATGATATAGAGTTTAATGATACATTTCAGTGAAGTGTAAGGTTTTCCAAAGCTGCTAAATGTGTTTATATCACTATTTCAAGTGTATTCTGCCTTGTATTTAACTTACCATTCTAGGCTACTTTAAGGAAACA
>CAVNZX010000123.1:0-64855 GCA_963693515.1 Pipistrellus nathusii
CAATGTTTATACCTGGACAAGAAGACCGGATGTCAGAAACTACAAGAAAATATCAGTAATTCTGGGAAAATGACAATAAATAGATATGAACTTGCATAGAACAATTAAAAACACTTCTCCAACTGAGTTGTTTATGTAGAAAAGGTATCTTAGATCCAGGAATTCCTTAATTCGCGTTTAGAGCACATTAAACAGTGTATGAATCCTATGTTGTTTCCTTGAAGTAGCCTAGAATGGTAAATGTGTGAAATACAAGGCAGAATACACTTGAAATAGAGATATAAACACATTTAGCAGCTATGGAAAGCCTCACACTTCACTGAAATGTGTTATTAAACTCTTTTACATAGGTGAGAGAAAATGTTCCCGAGCTTTTGAGGTTTATAACAGTGTTTAGGTAGTTGTTTTTCCATGTTCCCAATGTTTATACCTGGACAAGAAGACCGGATGTCAGAAACTACAAGAAAATATCAGTAATTCTGGGAAAATGACAATAAATAGATATGAACTTGCATAGAACAATTAAAAACACTTCTCCAACTGAGTTGTTTATGTAGAAAAGGTATCTTAGATCCAGGAATTCCTTAATTCGCGTTTAGAGCACATTAAACAGTGTATGAATCCTATGTTGTTTCCTTGAAGTAGCCTAGAATGGTAAAAGTGTGAAATACAAGGCAGGAATACACTTGAAATAGAGATATAAACACATTTAGCAGCTGTGGAAAGACTTACAATTCACTGAAATGTATCATTAAACTCTTTTATATAGGTGGAGACACAAACTTCACGAGCTTCTCAGGTTCATAACAGTGTTTAGGTAGTTGTTTGTCCATGTTCCCAATGTTTATACCTGGACAAGAAGGCCGAATGTTAGAAACTACAAGAAAACATCAGTAATTCTTTGAAAATGACAATA
Organism: Pipistrellus nathusii; assembly: GCA_963693515.1. Taxonomy (NCBI): domain Eukaryota; kingdom Metazoa; phylum Chordata; class Mammalia; order Chiroptera; family Vespertilionidae; genus Pipistrellus; species Pipistrellus nathusii. The sequence continues at coordinate 917 of CAVNZX010000123.1, forward strand.
AATAGACGAGAACTTGCATAGAACTTGTACAAAACCCATCTCCAACTGAGTTGTTCATGTAGAAAAGGTATCTTAGGTCCAGGAATTCCTAAATTCGGGTTTTGAGCACATTAAACAGTGTATGAATCCTATGTTGTTTCCTTAAAGAACCTAGAATGGTAAATGTATGAAATACAAGGCAGAATACACTTGAAATAGAGATATAAACACATTTAGCAGCTTTGGAAAGCCTTACACTACACTGAAATGTATCAGTAAACTCTATAACAAAGGTGAGAGACAATGTTCCCGAGCTTTTCATGTTCATAACACTGTTTAGGTAGTTGTTGGTTCATGTTCACAACGTTTATACCTGGACAAGAAGGCCTAATGTTAGAAACTACAAGAAAACATCAGTAATTCTGAGAAAATGACAATAAATAGATGAGAACTCATATAGACCATGTATAAAACAATTCTCCAACAGGAGTTGTTCATGTAGAAAAGGTATCTTAGATCCAGTTATTCCTTAATTCGCGTTTAGAGCACATTAAACAGTGTATGAATACTATGTTGTTTCCTTAAAGTAGCCTAGAATGGGAAATTTGTGAAATACAAGGCAGAATACACTTGGAAATAGAGATATAAACACATTTAGCAGCTGTGGAAAGCCTTACAATTCACTGAAATGTATCATTAAACTCTTTTAAATGGGTGAGAAAGACAAACTTCACGAGCTTTTCAGGTTCATAACAGTTTTTAGGTAGTTGTTTTTCCATGTTCCCAATGTTTATACCTGGACAAGAAGACCGGATGTCAGAAACTACAAGAAAATATCAGTAATTCTGGGAAAATGACAATAAATAGATATGAACTTGCATAGAACAATTAAAAACACTTCTCCAACTGAGTTGTTTATGTAGAAAAGGTATCTTAGATCCAGGAATTCCTTAATTCGCGTTTAGAGCACATTAAACAGTGTATGAATCCTATGTTGTTTCCTTGAAGTAGCCTAGAATGGTAAATGTGTGAAATACAAGGCAGAATACACTTGAAATAGAGATATAAACACATTTAGCAGCTATGGAAAGCCTCACACTTCACTGAAATGTGTTATTAACTCTTTTACATAGGTGAGAGAAAATGTTCCCGAGCTTTTGAGGTTTATAACAGTGTTTAGGTAGTTGTTTTTCCATGTTCCCAATGTTTATACCTGGACAAGAAGACCGGATGTCAGAAACTACAAGAAAATATCAGTAATTCTGGGAAAATGACAATAAATAGATATGAACTTGCATAGAACAATTAAAAACACTTCTCCAACTGAGTTGTTTATGTAGAAAAGGTATCTTAGATCCAGGAATTCCTTAATTCGCGTTTAGAGCACATTAAACAGTGTATGAATCCTATGTTGTTTCCTTGAAGTAGCCTAGAATGGTAAAAGTGTGAAATACAAGGCAGAATACACTTGAAATAGAGATATAAACACATTTAGCAGCTGTGGAAAGACTTACAATTCACTGAAATGTATCATTAAACTCTTTTATATAGGTGAGACACAAACTTCACGAGCTTCTCAGGTTCATAACAGTGTTTAGGTAGTTGTTTGTCCATGTTCCCAATGTTTATACCTGGACAAGAAGGCCGAATATTAGAAACTACAAGAAAACATCAGTAATTCTTTGAAAATGACAATAAATAGACGAGAACTTGCATAGAACTTGTACAAAACCCATCTCCAACTGAGTTGTTCATGTAGAAAAGGTATCTTAGGTCCAGGAATTCCTAAATTCGGGTTTTGAGCACATTAAACAGTGTATGAATCCTATGTTGTTTCCTTAAAGAACCTAGAATGGTAAATGTATGAAAATACAAGGCAGAATACACTTGAAATAGAGATATAAACACATTTAGCAGCTTTGGAAAGCCTTACACTACACTGAAATGTATCAGTAAACTCTATAACAAAGGTGAGAGACAATGTTCCCGAGCTTTTCATGTTCATAACACTGTTTAGGTAGTTGTTGGTTCATGTTCACAACGTTTATACCTGGACAAGAAGGCCTAATGTTAGAAACTACAAGAAAACATCAGTAATTCCTGAGAAAATGACAATAAATAGATGAGAACTCATATAGACCATGTATAAAACAATTCTCCAACAGAGTTGTTCATGTAGAAAAGGTATCTTAGATCCAGTTATTCCTTAATTCGCGTTTAGAGCACATTAAACAGTGTATGAATACTATGTTGTTTCCTTAAAGTAGCCTAGAATGGGAAATTTGTGAAATACAAGGCAGAATACACTTGAAATAGAGATATAAACACATTTAGCAGCTGTGGAAAGCCTTACAATTCACTGAAATGTATCATTAAACTCTTTTAAAATGGGTGAAAGACAAACTTCACGAGCTTTTCAGGTTCATAACAGTTTTAGGTAGTTGTTTTTCCATGTTCCCAATGTTATACCTGGACAAGAAGACCGGATGTCAGAAACTACAAGAAAATATCAGTAATTCTGGGAAAATGACAATAAATAGATATGAACTTGCATAGAACAATTAAAAACACTTCTCCAACTGAGTTGTTTATGTAGAAAAGGTATCTTAGATCCAGGAATTCCTTAATTCGCGTTTAGAGCACATTAAACAGTGTATGAATCCTATGTTGTTTCCTTGAAGTAGCCTAGAATGGTAAATGTGTGAAATACAAGGCAGAATACACTTGAAATAGAGATATAAACACATTTAGCAGCTATGGAAAGCCTCACACTTCACTGAAATGTGTTATTAAACTCTTTTACATAGGTGAGAGAAAATGTTCCCGAGCTTTTGAGGTTTATAACAGTGTTTAGGTAGTTGTTTTTCCATGTTCCCAATGTTTATACCTGGACAAGAAGACCGGATGTCAGAAACTACAAGAAAATATCAGTAATTCTGGGAAAATGACAATAAATAGATATGAACTTGCATAGAACAATTAAAAACACTTCTCCAACTGAGTTGTTTATGTAGAAAAGGTATCTTAGATCCAGGAATTCCTTAATTCGCGTTTAGAGCACATTAAACAGTGTATGAATCCTATGTTGTTTCCTTGAAGTAGCCTAGAATGGTAAAAGTGTGAAATACAAGGCAGAATACACTTGAAATAGAGATATAAACACATTTAGCAGCTGTGGAAAGACTTACAATTCACTGAAATGTATCATTAAACTCTTTTATATAGGTGAGACACAAACTTCACGAGCTTCTCAGGTTCATAACAGTGTTTAGGTAGTTGTTTGTCCATGTTCCCAATGTTTATACCTGGACAAGAAGGCCGAATGTTAGAAACTACAAGAAAACATCAGTAATTCTTTGAAAATGACAATAAATAGACGAGAACTTGCATAGAACTTGTACAAAACCCATCTCCAACTGAGTTGTTCATGTAGAAAAGGTATCTTAGGTCCAGGAATTCCTAAATTCGGGTTTTGAGCACATTAAACAGTGTATGAATCCTATGTTGTTTCCTTAAAGAACCTAGAATGGTAAATGTATGAAATACAAGGCAGAATACACTTGAAATAGAGATATAAACACATTTAGCAGCTTTGGAAAGCCTTACACTACACTGAAATGTATCAGTAAACTCTATAACAAAGGTGAGAGACAATGTTCCCGAGCTTTTCATGTTCATAACACTGTTTAGGTAGTTGTTGGTTCATGTTCACAACGTTTATACCTGGACAAGAAGGCCTAATGTTAGAAACTACAAGAAAACATCAGTAATTCTGAGAAAATGACAATAAATAGATGAGAACTCATATAGACCATGTATAAAACAATTCTCCAACAGAGTTGTTCATGTAGAAAAGGTATCTTAGATCCAGTTATTCCTTAATTCGCGTTTAGAGCACATTAAACAGTGTATGAATACTATGTTGTTTCCTTAAAGTAGCCTAGAATGGGAAATTTGTGAAATACAAGGCAGAATACACTTGAAATAGAGATATAAACACATTTAGCAGCTGTGGAAAGCCTTACAATTCACTGAAATGTATCATTAAACTCTTTTAAATGGGTGAAAGACAAACTTCACGAGCTTTTCAGGTTCATAACAGTTTTTAGGTAGTTGTTTTTCCATGTTCCCAATGTTTATACCTGGACAAGAAGACCGGATGTCAGAAACTACAAGAAAATATCAGTAATTCTGGGAAAATGACAATAAATAGATATGAACTTGCATAGAACAATTAAAAACACTTCTCCAACTGAGTTGTTTATGTAGAAAAGGTATCTTAGATCCAGGAATTCCTTAATTCGCGTTTAGAGCACATTAAACAGTGTATGAATCCTATGTTGTTTCCTTGAAGTAGCCTAGAATGGTAAATGTGTGAAATACAAGGCAGAATACACTTGAAATAGAGATATAAACACATTTAGCAGCTATGGAAAGCCTCACACTTCACTGAAATGTGTTATTAAACTCTTTTACATAGGTGAGAGAAAATGTTCCCGAGCTTTTGAGGTTTATAACAGTGTTTAGGTAGTTGTTTTTCCATGTTCCCAATGTTTATACCTGGACAAGAAGACCGGATGTCAGAAACTACAAGAAAATATCAGTAATTCTGGGAAAATGACAATAAATAGATATGAACTTGCATAGAACAATTAAAAACACTTCTCCAACTGAGTTGTTTATGTAGAAAAGGTATCTTAGATCCAGGAATTCCTTAATTCGCGTTTAGAGCACATTAAACAGTGTATGAATCCTATGTTGTTTCCTTGAAGTAGCCTAGAATGGTAAAAGTGTGAAATACAAGGCAGAATACACTTGAAATAGAGATATAAACACATTTAGCAGCTGTGGAAAGACTTACAATTCACTGAAATGTATCATTAAACTCTTTTATATAGGTGAGACACAAACTTCACGAGCTTCTCAGGTTCATAACAGTGTTTAGGTAGTTGTTTGTCCATGTTCCCAATGTTTATACCTGGACAAGAAGGCCGAATGTTAGAAACTACAAGAAAACATCAGTAATTCTTTGAAAATGACAATAAATAGACGAGAACTTGCATAGAACTTGTACAAAACCCATCTCCAACTGAGTTGTTCATGTAGAAAAGGTATCTTAGGTCCAGGAATTCCTAAATTCGGGTTTTGAGCACATTAAACAGTGTATGAATCCTATGTTGTTTCCTTAAAGAACCTAGAATGGTAAATGTATGAAATACAAGGCAGAATACACTTGAAATAGAGATATAAACACATTTAGCAGCTTTGGAAAGCCTTACACTACACTGAAATGTATCAGTAAACTCTATAACAAAGGTGAGAGACAATGTTCCCGAGCTTTTCATGTTCATAACACTGTTTAGGTAGTTGTTGGTTCATGTTCACAACGTTTATACCTGGACAAGAAGGCCTAATGTTAGAAACTACAAGAAAACATCAGTAATTCTGAGAAAATGACAATAAATAGATGAGAACTCATATAGACCATGTATAAAACAATTCTCCAACAGAGTTGTTCATGTAGAAAAGGTATCTTAGATCCAGTTATTCCTTAATTCGCGTTTAGAGCACATTAAACAGTGTATGAATACTATGTTGTTTCCTTAAAGTAGCCTAGAATGGGAAATTTGTGAAATACAAGGCAGAATACACTTGAAATAGAGATATAAACACATTTAGCAGCTGTGGAAAGCCTTACAATTCACTGAAATGTATCATTAAACTCTTTTAAATGGGTGAAAGACAAACTTCACGAGCTTTTCAGGTTCATAACAGTTTTTAGGTAGTTGTTTTTCCATGTTCCCAATGTTTATACCTGGACAAGAAGACCGGATGTCAGAAACTACAAGAAAATATCAGTAATTCTGGGAAAATGACAATAAATAGATATGAACTTGCATAGAACAATTAAAAACACTTCTCCAACTGAGTTGTTTATGTAGAAAAGGTATCTTAGATCCAGGAATTCCTTAATTCGCGTTTAGAGCACATTAAACAGTGTATGAATCCTATGTTGTTTCCTTGAAGTAGCCTAGAATGGTAAATGTGTGAAATACAAGGCAGAATACACTTGAAATAGAGATATAAACACATTTAGCAGCTATGGAAAGCCTCACACTTCACTGAAATGTGTTATTAAACTCTTTTACATAGGTGAGAGAAAATGTTCCCGAGCTTTTGAGGTTTATAACAGTGTTTAGGTAGTTGTTTTTCCATGTTCCCAATGTTTATACCTGGACAAGAAGACCGGATGTCAGAAACTACAAGAAAATATCAGTAATTCTGGGAAAATGACAATAAATAGATATGAACTTGCATAGAACAATTAAAAACACTTCTCCAACTGAGTTGTTTATGTAGAAAAGGTATCTTAGATCCAGGAATTCCTTAATTCGCGTTTAGAGCACATTAAACAGTGTATGAATCCTATGTTGTTTCCTTGAAGTAGCCTAGAATGGTAAAAGTGTGAAATACAAGGCAGAATACACTTGAAATAGAGATATAAACACATTTAGCAGCTGTGGAAAGACTTACAATTCACTGAAATGTATCATTAAACTCTTTTATATAGGTGAGACACAAACTTCACGAGCTTCTCAGGTTCATAACAGTGTTTAGGTAGTTGTTTGTCCATGTTCCCAATGTTTATACCTGGACAAGAAGGCCGAATGTTAGAAACTACAAGAAAACATCAGTAATTCTTTGAAAATGACAATAAATAGACGAGAACTTGCATAGAACTTGTACAAAACCCATCTCCAACTGAGTTGTTCATGTAGAAAAGGTATCTTAGGTCCAGGAATTCCTAAATTCGGGTTTTGAGCACATTAAACAGTGTATGAATCCTATGTTGTTTCCTTAAAGAACCTAGAATGGTAAATGTATGAAATACAAGGCAGAATACACTTGAAATAGAGATATAAACACATTTAGCAGCTTTGGAAAGCCTTACACTACACTGAAATGTATCAGTAAACTCTATAACAAAGGTGAGAGACAATGTTCCCGAGCTTTTCATGTTCATAACACTGTTTAGGTAGTTGTTGGTTCATGTTCACAACGTTTATACCTGGACAAGAAGGCCTAATGTTAGAAACTACAAGAAAACATCAGTAATTCTGAGAAAATGACAATAAATAGATGAGAACTCATATAGACCATGTATAAAACAATTCTCCAACAGAGTTGTTCATGTAGAAAAGGTATCTTAGATCCAGTTATTCCTTAATTCGCGTTTAGAGCACATTAAACAGTGTATGAATACTATGTTGTTTCCTTAAAGTAGCCTAGAATGGGAAATTTGTGAAATACAAGGCAGAATACACTTGTAATAGAGATATAAACACATTTAGCAGCTGTGGAAAGCCTTACAATTCACTGAAATGTATCATTAAACTCTTTTAAATGGGTGAAAGACAAACTTCACGAGCTTTTCAGGTTCATAACAGTTTTTAGGTAGTTGTTTTTCCATGTTCCCAATGTTTATACCTGGACAAGAAGACCGGATGTCAGAAACTACAAGAAAATATCAGTAATTCTGGGAAAATGACAATAAATAGATATGAACTTGCATAGAACAATTAAAAACACTTCTCCAACTGAGTTGTTTATGTAGAAAAGGTATCTTAGATCCAGGAATTCCTTAATTCGCGTTTAGAGCACATTAAACAGTGTATGAATCCTATGTTGTTTCCTTGAAGTAGCCTAGAATGGTAAATGTGTGAAATACAAGGCAGAATACACTTGAAATAGAGATATAAACACATTTAGCAGCTATGGAAAGCCTCACACTTCACTGAAATGTGTTATTAAACTCTTTTACATAGGTGAGAGAAAATGTTCCCGAGCTTTTGAGGTTTATAACAGTGTTTAGGTAGTTGTTTTTCCATGTTCCCAATGTTTATACCTGGACAAGAAGACCGGATGTCAGAAACTACAAGAAAATATCAGTAATTCTGGGAAAATGACAATAAATAGATATGAACTTGCATAGAACAATTAAAAACACTTCTCCAACTGAGTTGTTTATGTAGAAAAGGTATCTTAGATCCAGGAATTCCTTAATTCGCGTTTAGAGCACATTAAACAGTGTATGAATCCTATGTTGTTTCCTTGAAGTAGCCTAGAATGGTAAAAGTGTGAAATACAAGGCAGAATACACTTGAAATAGAGATATAAACACATTTAGCAGCTGTGGAAAGACTTACAATTCACTGAAATGTATCATTAAACTCTTTTATATAGGTGAGACACAAACTTCACGAGCTTCTCAGGTTCATAACAGTGTTTAGGTAGTTGTTTGTCCATGTTCCCAATGTTTATACCTGGACAAGAAGGCCGAATGTTAGAAACTACAAGAAAACATCAGTAATTCTTTGAAAATGACAATAAATAGACGAGAACTTGCATAGAACTTGTACAAAACCCATCTCCAACTGAGTTGTTCATGTAGAAAAGGTATCTTAGGTCCAGGAATTCCTAAATTCGGGTTTTGAGCACATTAAACAGTGTATGAATCCTATGTTGTTTCCTTAAAGAACCTAGAATGGTAAATGTATGAAATACAAGGCAGAATACACTTGAAATAGAGATATAAACACATTTAGCAGCTTTGGAAAGCCTTACACTACACTGAAATGTATCAGTAAACTCTATAACAAAGGTGAGAGACAATGTTCCCGAGCTTTTCATGTTCATAACACTGTTTAGGTAGTTGTTGGTTCATGTTCACAACGTTTATACCTGGACAAGAAGGCCTAATGTTAGAAACTACAAGAAAACATCAGTAATTCTGAGAAAATGACAATAAATAGATGAGAACTCATATAGACCATGTATAAAACAATTCTCCAACAGAGTTGTTCATGTAGAAAAGGTATCTTAGATCCAGTTATTCCTTAATTCGCGTTTAGAGCACATTAAACAGTGTATGAATACTATGTTGTTTCCTTAAAGTAGCCTAGAATGGGAAATTTGTGAAATACAAGGCAGAATACACTTGAAATAGAGATATAAACACATTTAGCAGCTGTGGAAAGCCTTACAATTCACTGAAATGTATCATTAAACTCTTTTAAATGGGTGAAAGACAAACTTCACGAGCTTTTCAGGTTCATAACAGTTTTTAGGTAGTTGTTTTTCCATGTTCCCAATGTTTATACCTGGACAAGAAGACCGGATGTCAGAAACTACAAGAAAATATCAGTAATTCTGGGAAAATGACAATAAATAGATATGAACTTGCATAGAACAATTAAAAACACTTCTCCAACTGAGTTGTTTATGTAGAAAAGGTATCTTAGATCCAGGAATTCCTTAATTCGCGTTTAGAGCACATTAAACAGTGTATGAATCCTATGTTGTTTCCTTGAAGTAGCCTAGAATGGTAAAAGTGTGAAATACAAGGCAGAATACACTTGAAATAGAGATATAAACACATTTAGCAGCTGTGGAAAGACTTACAATTCACTGAAATGTATCATTAAACTCTTTTATATAGGTGAGACACAAACTTCACGAGCTTCTCAGGTTCATAACAGTGTTTAGGTAGTTGTTTGTCCATGTTCCCAATGTTTATACCTGGACAAGAAGGCCGAATGTTAGAAACTACAAGAAAACATCAGTAATTCTTTGAAAATGACAATAAATAGACGAGAACTTGCATAGAACTTGTACAAAACCCATCTCCAACTGAGTTGTTCATGTAGAAAAGGTATCTTAGGTCCAGGAATTCCTAAATTCGGGTTTTGAGCACATTAAACAGTGTATGAATCCTATGTTGTTTCCTTAAAGAACCTAGAATGGTAAATGTATGAAATACAAGGCAGAATACACTTGAAATAGAGATATAAACACATTTAGCAGCTTTGGAAAGCCTTACACTACACTGAAATGTATCAGTAAACTCTATAACAAAGGTGAGAGACAATGTTCCCGAGCTTTTCATGTTCATAACACTGTTTAGGTAGTTGTTGGTTCATGTTCACAACGTTTATACCTGGACAAGAAGGCCTAATGTTAGAAACTACAAGAAAACATCAGTAATTCTGAGAAAATGACAATAAATAGATGAGAACTCATATAGACCATGTATAAAACAATTCTCCAACAGAGTTGTTCATGTAGAAAAGGTATCTTAGATCCAGTTATTCCTTAATTCGCGTTTAGAGCACATTAAACAGTGTATGAATACTATGTTGTTTCCTTAAAGTAGCCTAGAATGGGAAATTTGTGAAATACAAGGCAGAATACACTTGAAATAGAGATATAAACACATTTAGCAGCTGTGGAAAGCCTTACAATTCACTGAAATGTATCATTAAACTCTTTTAAATGGGTGAAAGACAAACTTCACGAGCTTTTCAGGTTCATAACAGTTTTTAGGTAGTTGTTTTTCCATGTTCCCAATGTTTATACCTGGACAAGAAGACCGGATGTCAGAAACTACAAGAAAATATCAGTAATTCTGGGAAAATGACAATAAATAGATATGAACTTGCATAGAACAATTAAAAACACTTCTCCAACTGAGTTGTTTATGTAGAAAAGGTATCTTAGATCCAGTAATTCCTTAATTCGCGTTTAGAGCACATTAAACAGTGTATGAATCCTATGTTGTTTCCTTGAAGTAGCCTAGAATGGTAAAAGTGTGAAATACAAGGCAGAATACACTTGAAATAGAGATATAAACACATTTAGCAGCTGTGGAAAGACTTACAATTCACTGAAATGTATCATTAAACTCTTTTATATAGGTGAGACACAAACTTCACGAGCTTCTCAGGTTCATAACAGTGTTTAGGTAGTTGTTTGTCCATGTTCCCAATGTTTATACCTGGACAAGAAGGCCGAATGTTAGAAACTACAAGAAAACATCAGTAATTCTTTGAAAATGACAATAAATAGACGAGAACTTGCATAGAACTTGTACAAAACCCATCTCCAACTGAGTTGTTCATGTAGAAAAGGTATCTTAGGTCCAGGAATTCCTAAATTCGGGTTTTGAGCACATTAAACAGTGTATGAATCCTATGTTGTTTCCTTAAAGAACCTAGAATGGTAAATGTATGAAATACAAGGCAGAATACACTTGAAATAGAGATATAAACACATTTAGCAGCTTTGGAAAGCCTTACACTACACTGAAATGTATCAGTAAACTCTATAACAAAGGTGAGAGACAATGTTCCCGAGCTTTTCATGTTCATAACACTGTTTAGGTAGTTGTTGGTTCATGTTCACAACGTTTATACCTGGACAAGAAGGCCTAATGTTAGAAACTACAAGAAAACATCAGTAATTCTGAGAAAATTACAATAAATAGATGAGAACTCATATAGACCATGTATAAAACAATTCTCCAACAGAGTTGTTCATGTAGAAAAGGTATCTTAGATCCAGTTATTCCTTAATTCGCGTTTAGAGCACATTAAACAGTGTATGAATACTATGTTGTTTCCTTAAAGTAGCCTAGAATGGGAAATTTGTGAAATACAAGGCAGAATACACTTGAAATAGAGATATAAACACATTTAGCAGCTGTGGAAAGCCTTACAATTCACTGAAATGTATCATTAAACTCTTTTAAATGGGTGAAAGACAAACTTCACGAGCTTTTCAGGTTCATAACAGTTTTTAGGTAGTTGTTTTTCCATGTTCCCAATGTTTATACCTGGACAAGAAGACCGGATGTCAGAAACTACAAGAAAATATCAGTAATTCTGGGAAAATGACAATAAATAGATATGAACTTGCATAGAACAATTAAAAACACTTCTCCAACTGAGTTGTTTATGTAGAAAAGGTATCTTAGATCCAGGAATTCCTTAATTCGCGTTTAGAGCACATTAAACAGTGTATGAATCCTATGTTGTTTCCTTGAAGTAGCCTAGAATGGTAAATGTGTGAAATACAAGGCAGAATACACTTGAAATAGAGATATAAACACATTTAGCAGCTATGGAAAGCCTCACACTTCACTGAAATGTGTTATTAAACTCTTTTACATAGGTGAGAGAAAATGTTCCCGAGCTTTTGAGGTTTATAACAGTGTTTAGGTAGTTGTTTTTCCATGTTCCCAATGTTTATACCTGGACAAGAAGACCGGATGTCAGAAACTACAAGAAAATATCAGTAATTCTGGGAAAATGACAATAAATAGATATGAACTTGCATAGAACAATTAAAAACACTTCTCCAACTGAGTTGTTTATGTAGAAAAGGTATCTTAGATCCAGGAATTCCTTAATTCGCGTTTAGAGCACATTAAACAGTGTATGAATCCTATGTTGTTTCCTTGAAGTAGCCTAGAATGGTAAAAGTGTGAAATACAAGGCAGAATACACTTGAAATAGAGATATAAACACATTTAGCAGCTGTGGAAAGACTTACAATTCACTGAAATGTATCATTAAACTCTTTTATATAGGTGAGACACAAACTTCACGAGCTTCTCAGGTTCATAACAGTGTTTAGGTAGTTGTTTGTCCATGTTCCCAATGTTTATACCTGGACAAGAAGGCCGAATGTTAGAAACTACAAGAAAACATCAGTAATTCTTTGAAAATGACAATAAATAGACGAGAACTTGCATAGAACTTGTACAAAACCCATCTCCAACTGAGTTGTTCATGTAGAAAAGGTATCTTAGGTCCAGGAATTCCTAAATTCGGGTTTTGAGCACATTAAACAGTGTATGAATCCTATGTTGTTTCCTTAAAGAACCTAGAATGGTAAATGTATGAAATACAAGGCAGAATACACTTGAAATAGAGATATAAACACATTTAGCAGCTTTGGAAAGCCTTACACTACACTGAAATGTATCAGTAAACTCTATAACAAAGGTGAGAGACAATGTTCCCGAGCTTTTCATGTTCATAACACTGTTTAGGTAGTTGTTGGTTCATGTTCACAACGTTTATACCTGGACAAGAAGGCCTAATGTTAGAAACTACAAGAAAACATCAGTAATTCTGAGAAAATGACAATAAATAGATGAGAACTCATATAGACCATGTATAAAACAATTCTCCAACAGAGTTGTTCATGTAGAAAAGGTATCTTAGATCCAGTTATTCCTTAATTCGCGTTTAGAGCACATTAAACAGTGTATGAATACTATGTTGTTTCCTTAAAGTAGCCTAGAATGGGAAATTTGTGAAATACAAGGCAGAATACACTTGAAATAGAGATATAAACACATTTAGCAGCTGTGGAAAGCCTTACAATTCACTGAAATGTATCATTAAACTCTTTTAAATGGGTGAAAGACAAACTTCACGAGCTTTTCAGGTTCATAACAGTTTTTAGGTAGTTGTTTTTCCATGTTCCCAATGTTTATACCTGGACAAGAAGACCGGATGTCAGAAACTACAAGAAAATATCAGTAATTCTGGGAAAATGACAATAAATAGATATGAACTTGCATAGAACAATTAAAAACACTTCTCCAACTGAGTTGTTTATGTAGAAAAGGTATCTTAGATCCAGGAATTCCTTAATTCGCGTTTAGAGCACATTAAACAGTGTATGAATCCTATGTTGTTTCCTTGAAGTAGCCTAGAATGGTAAAAGTGTGAAATACAATGCAGAATACACTTGAAATAGAGATATAAACACATTTTGCAGCTATGGAAAGCCTTACACTTCACTGAAATGTATCGTTAAACTCTTTTACATAGGTGAGAGACAAAATTCACGAGCTTTGCAGGTTCATAACAGTGTTTAGGTAGTTGTCTGTCCATGTTCCCAATGTTTATACCTGGACAAGAAGGCCGAATGTTAGAAACTACAAGAAAACATCAGTAATTCTGGGAAAATGACAATAAATAGATGAGAACTTGCATGGAACAATTAAAAACACTTCTCCAACTGAGTTGTTCATGTAGAAAAGGTATCTTAGATCCAGTTATTCCTTAATTCGCGTTTAGAGCACATTAAACAGTGTATGAATCCTATGTTGTTTCCTTAAAGTAGCCTACAATGGGAAATTTGTGAAATACAAGTCTGAATACACTTGAAATAGAGATATAAACACATTTAGCAGCTGTGGAAAGCCTTACACTACACTGAAATGTATCAGTAAACTCTATAACAAAGGTGAGAGACAATGTTCCCGAGCTTTTCATGTTCATAACACTGTTTAGGTAGTTGTTGGTCCATGTTCACAACGTTTATACCTGGACAAGAAGGCCTAATGTTAGAAACTACAAGAAAACATCAATAATTCTGAGAAAATCACAATAAATAGATGAGAACTCATATAGACCATGTATAAAACAATTCTCCAACAGAGTTGTTCATGTAGAAAAGGTATCTTAGATCCAGTTATTCCTTAATTCGCGTTTAGAGCACATTAAACAGTGTATGAATACTATGTTGTTTCCTTAAAGTAGCCTAGAATGGGAAATTTGTGAAATACAAGGCAGAATACACTTGAAATAGAGATATAAACACATTTAGCAGCTGTGGAAAGCCTTACAATTCACTGAAATGTATCATTAAACTCTTTTAAATGGGTGAAAGACAAACTTCACGAGCTTTTCAGGTTCATAACAGTTTTTAGGTAGTTGTTTTTCCATGTTCCCAATGTTTATACCTGGACAAGAAGACCGGATGTCAGAAACTACAAGAAAATATCAGTAATTCTGGGAAAATGACAATAAATAGATATGAACTTGCATAGAACAATTAAAAACACTTCTCCAACTGAGTTGTTTATGTAGAAAAGGTATCTTAGATCCAGGAATTCCTTAATTCACGTTTAGAGCACATTAAACAGTGTATGAATCCTATGTTGTTTCCTTGAAGTAGCCTAGAATGGTAAATGTGTGAAATACAAGGCAGAATACACTTGAAATAGAGATATAAACACATTTAGCAGCTATGGAAAGCCTTACACTTCACTGAAATGTATCGTTAAACTCTTTTACATAGGTGAGAGACAAAATTCACGAGCTTTGCAGGTTCATAACAGTGTTTAGGTAGTTGTTTGTCCATGTTCCCAATGTTTATACCTGGACAAGAAGGCCGAATGTTAGAAACTACAAGAAAACATCAGTAATTCTGGGAAAATGACAATAAATAGATGAGAACTTGCATGGAACAATTAAAAACACTTCTCCAACTGAGTTGTTCATGTAGAAAAGATATCTTAGATCCAGTTATTCCTTAATTCGCGTTTAGAGCACATTAAACAGTGTATGAATCCTATGTTGTTTCCTTAAAGTAGCCTACAATGGGAAATTTGTGAAATACAAGGCAGAATACACTTGAAATAGAGATATAAACACATTTTTCAGCTGTGGAAAGCCTTACAATTCACTGAAAGATATCATTAAACTCTTTTATATAGGTGAGAGACTAACTTCACGAGCTCTTCAGGTTCATAACAGTGTTTAGGTAGTTGTTTTTCCATGTTCCCAATGTTTATACCTGGACAAGAAGACCGAATGTTAGAAACTACAAGAAAACATCAGTAATTCTTTGAAAATGACAATAAATAGATGAGAACTTGGATAGAACATGTACAAAACACACCTCCAACTGAGTTGTTCATGTAGAAAACGTATCTTAGGTCCAGGAATTCCTAAATTCGGGTTTCAAGCACATTAAACAGTGTATGAATCCTATGTTGTTTCCTTAAAGTAGCCTAGAATGGGAAATTTGTGAAATACAAGTCTGAATACACTTGAAATAGAGATATAAACACATTTAGCAGCTGTGGAAAGCCTTACACTACACTGAAATGTATCAGTAAACTCTATAACAAAGGTGAGAGACAATGTTCCCGAGCTTTTCATGTTCATAACACTGTTTAGGTAGTTGTTGGTCCATGTTCACAACGTTTATACCTGGACAAGAAGGCCTAATGTTAGAAACTACAAGAAAACATCAGTAATTCTGAGAAAATGACAATAAATAGATGAGAACTCATATAGACCATGTATAAAACAATTCTCCAACAGAGTTGTTCATGTAGAAAAGGTATCTTAGATCCAGTTATTCCTTAATTCGCGTTTAGAGCACATTAAACAGTGTATGAATACTATGTTGTTTCCTTAAAGTAGCCTAGAATGGGAAATTTGTGAAATACAAGGCAGAATACACTTGAAATAGAGATATAAACACATTTAGCAGCTGTGGAAAGCCTTACAATTCACTGAAATGTATCATTAAACTCTTTTAAATGGTGAAAGACAAACTTCACGAGCTTTTCAGGTTCATAACAGTTTTTAGGTAGTTGTTTTTCCATGTTCCCAATGTTTATACCTGGACAAGAAGACCGGATGTCAGAAACTACAAGAAAATATCAGTAATTCTGGGAAAATGACAATAAATAGATATGAACTTGCATAGAACAATTAAAAACACTTCTCCAACTGAGTTGTTTATGTAGAAAAGGTATCTTAGATCCAGGAATTCCTTAATTCGCGTTTAGAGCACATTAAACAGTGTATGAATCCTATGTTGTTTCCTTGAAGTAGCCTAGAATGGTAAATGTGTGAAATACAAGGCAGAATACACTTGAAATAGAGATATAAACACATTTAGCAGCTATGGAAAGCCTCACACTTCACTGAAATGTGTTATTAAACTCTTTTACATAGGTGAGAGAAAATGTTCCCGAGCTTTTGAGGTTTATAACAGTGTTTAGGTAGTTGTTTTTCCATGTTCCCAATGTTTATACCTGGACAAGAAGACCGGATGTCAGAAACTACAAGAAAATATCAGTAATTCTGGGAAAATGACAATAAATAGATATGAACTTGCATAGAACAATTAAAAACACTTCTCCAACTGAGTTGTTTATGTAGAAAAGGTATCTTAGATCCAGGAATTCCTTAATTCGCGTTTAGAGCACATTAAACAGTGTATGAATCCTATGTTGTTTCCTTGAAGTAGCCTAGAATGGTAAAAGTGTGAAATACAAGGCAGAATACACTTGAAATAGAGATATAAACACATTTAGCAGCTATGGAAAGCCTTACACTTCACTGAAATGTATCGTTAAACTCTTTTACATAGGTGAGAGACAAAATTCACGAGCTTTGCCGGTTCATAACAGTGTTTAGGTAGTTGTTTGTCCATGTTCCCAATGTTTATACCTGGACAAGAAGGCCGAATGTTAGAAACTACAAGAAAACATCAGTAATTCTGGGAAAATGACAATAAATAGATGAGAACTTGCATGGAACAATTAAAAACACTTCTCCAACTGAGTTGTTCATGTAGAAAAGATATCTTAGATCCAGTTATTCCTTAATTTCGCGTTTAGAGCACATTAAACAGTGTAATGAATCCTATGTTGTTTCCTTAAAGTAGCCTACAATGGGAAATTTGTGAAATACAAGGCAGAATACACTTGAAATAGAGATATAAACACATTTTTCAGCTGTGGAAAAGCCTTACAATTCACTGAAAGATATCATTAAACTCTTTTTATATAGGTGAGAGACTAACTTCACGAGCTCTTCAGGTTCATAACAGTGTTTAGGTAGTTGTTTTCCCATGTTCCAATGTTTATACCTTGACAAGAAGACCGAATGTTAGAAACTACAAGAAAACATCAGTAATTCTTTGAAAATGACAATAAATAGATGAGAACTTGGATAGAACATGTACAAAACACACCTCCAACTGAGTTGTTCATGTAGAAAACGTATCTTAGGTCCAGAATTCCTAAATTCGGGTTTCAAGCACATTAAACAGTGTATGAATCCTATGTTGTTTCCTTAAAGTAGCCTAGAATGGGAAAATTTGTGAAATACAAGTCTGGAATACACTTGAAATAGAGATATAAACACATTTAGCAGCTGTGGAAAGCCTTACACTACACTGAAATGTATCAGTAAACTCTATAACAAAGGTGAGAGACAATGTTCCCGAGCTTTTCATGTTCATAACACTGTTTAGGTAGTTGTTGGTCCATGTTCACAACGTTTATACCTGGACAAGAAGGCCTAATGTTAGAAACTACAAGAAAACATCAGTAATTCTGAGAAAATGACAATAAATAGATGAGAACTCATATAGACCATGTATAAAACAATTCTCCAACAGAGTTGTTCATGTAGAAAAGGTATCTTAGATCCAGTTATTCCTTAATTCGCGTTTAGAGCACATTAAACAGTGTATGAATACTATGTTGTTTCCTTAAAGTAGCCTAGAATGGGAAAATTTGTGAAATACAAGGCAGAATACACTTGAAATAGAGATATAAACACATTTAGCAGCTGTGGAAAGCCTTACAATTCACTGAAATGTATCATTAAACTCTTTTAAATGGGTGAAGACAAACTTCACGAGCTTTTCAGGTTCATAACAGTTTTTAGGTAGTTGTTTTTCCATGTTCCCAATGTTTATACCTGGACAAGAAGACCGGATGTCAGAAACTACAAGAAAATATCAGTAATTCTGGGAAAATGACAATAAATAGATATGAACTTGCATAGAACAATTAAAAACACTTCTCCAACTGAGTTGTTTATGTAGAAAAGGTATCTTAGATCCAGGAATTCCTTAATTCGCGTTTAGAGCACATTAAACAGTGTATGAATCCTATGTTGTTTCCTTGAAGTAGCCTAGAATGGTAAATGTGTGAAATACAAGGCCAGAATACACTTGAAATAGAGATATAAACACATTTAGCAGCTATGGAAAGCCTTACACTTCACTGAAATGTATCGTTAAACTCTTTTACATAGGTGAGAGACAAAATTCACGAGCTTTGCAGGTTCATAACAGTGTTTAGGTAGTTGTTTGTCCATGTTCCCAATGTTTATACCTGGACAAGAAGGCCGAATGTTAGAAACTACAAGAAAACATCAGTAATTCTGGGAAAATGACAATAAATAGATGAGAACTTGCATGGAACAATTAAAAACACTTCTCCAACTGAGTTGTTCATGTAGAAAAGGTATCTTAGATCCAGTTATTCCTTAATTCGCGTTTAGAGCACATTAAACAGTGTATGAATCCTATGTTGTTTCCTTAACGTAGCCTACAATGGGAAATTTGTGAAATACAAGGCAGAATACACTTGAAATAGAGATATAAACACATTTTTCAGCTGTGGAAAGCCTTACAATTCACTGAAAGATATCATTAAACTCTTTTATATAGGTGAGAGACTAACTTCACGAGCTCTTCAGGTTCATAACAGTGTTTAGGTAGTTGTTTTTCCATGTTCCCAATGTTTATACCTGGACAAGAAGACCGAATGTTAGAAACTACAAGAAAACATCAGTAATTCTTTGAAAATGACAATAAATAGATGAGAACTTGGATAGAACATGTACAAAACACACCCTCCAACTGAGTTGTTCATGTAGAAAACGTATCTTAGGTCCAGGAATTCCTAAATTCGGGTTTCAAGCACATTAAACAGTGTATGAATCCTATGTTGTTTCCTTAAAGTAGCCTAGAATGGGAAATTTGTGAAATACAAGTCTGAATACACTTGAAATAGAGATATAAACACATTTAGCAGCTGTGGAAAGACTTACAATTCACTGAAATGTATCATTAAACTCTTTTATATAGGTGAGACACAAACTTCACGAGCTTCTCAGGTTCATAACAGTGTTAGGTATTTGTTTGTCCATGTTCCCAATGTTTATACCTGGACAAGAAGGCCGATTGTTAGAAACTACAAGAAAACATCAGTAATTCTTTGAAAATGACAATAAATAGACGAGAACTTGCATAGAACTTGTACAAAACCCCATCTCCAACTGAGTTGTTCATGTAGAAAAGGTATCTTAGGTCCAGGAATTCCTAAATTCGGGTTTTGAGCACATTAAACAGTGTATGAATCCTATGTTGTTTCCTTAAAGAACCTAGAATGGTAAATGTATGAAATACAAGGCAGAATACACTTGAAATAGAGATATAAACACATTTAGCAGCTTTGGAAAGCCTTACACTACACTGAAATGTATCAGTAAACTCTATAACAAAGGTGAGAGACAATGTTCCCGAGCTTTTCATGTTCATAACACTGTTTAGGTAGTTGTTGGTTCATGTTCACAACGTTTATACCTGGACAAGAAGGGCCTAATGTTAGAACTACAAGAAAACATCAGTAATTCTGAGAAAAAGACAATAAATAGATGAGAACTCATATAGACCATGTATAAAACAATTCTCCAACAGAGTTGTTCATGTAGAAAAGGTATCTTAGATCCAGTTATTTTTTAATTCGCGTTTAGAGCACATTAAACAGTGTATGAATACTATGTTGTTTCCTTAAAGTAGCCTAGAATGGGAAATTTGTGAAATACAAGGCAGAATACACATGTAATAGAGATATAAACACATTTAGCAGCTGTGGAAAGCCTTACAATTCACTGAAATGTATCATTAAACTCTTTTAAATGGTGAAAGACAAACTTCACGAGCTTTTCAGGTTCATAACAGTTTTTAGGTAGTTGTTTTTCCATGTTCCCAATGTTTATACCTGGACAAGAAGACCGGATGTCAGAAACTACAAGAAAATATCAGTAATTCTGGGAAAATGACAATAAATAGATATGAACTTGCATAGAACAATTAAAAACACTTCTCCAACTGAGTTGTTTATGTAGAAAAGGTATCTTAGATCCAGGAATTCCTTAATTCGCGTTTAGAGCACATTAAACAGTGTATGAATCCTATGTTGTTTCCTTGAAGTAGCCTAGAATGGTAAATGTGTGAAATACAAGGCAGAATACACTTGAAATAGAGATATAAACACATTTAGCAGCTATGGAAAGCCTCACACTTCACTGAAATGTGTTATTAAACTCTTTTACATAGGTTGAGAGAAAATGTTCCCGAGCTTTTGAGGTTTATAACAGTGTTTAGGTAGTTGTTTTTCCATGTTCCCAATGTTTATACCTGGACAAGAAGACCGGATGTCAGAAACTACAAGAAAATATCAGTAATTCTGGGAAAATGACAATAAATAGATATGAACTTGCATAGAACAATTAAAAACACTTCTCCAACTGAGTTGTTTATGTAGAAAAGGTATCTTAGATCCAGGAATTCCTTAATTCGCGTTTTAGAGCACATTAAACAGTGTATGAATCCTATGTTGTTTCCTTGAAGTAGCCTAGAATGGTAAAAGTGTGAAATACAAGGCAGAATACACTTGAAATAGAGATATAAACACATTTAGCAGCTGTGGAAAGACTTACAATTCACTGAAATGTATCATTAAACTCTTTTATATAGGTGAGACACAAACTTCACGAGCTTCTCAGGTTCATAACAGTGTTTAGGTAGTTGTTTGTCCATGTTCCCAATGTTTATACCTGGACAAGGAAGGCGAATGTTAGAAACTACAAGAAAACATCAGTAATTCTTTGAAAATGACAATAAATAGACGAGAACTTGCATAGAACTTGTACAAAACCCATCTCCAACTGAGTTGTTCATGTAGAAAAGGTATCTTAGGTCCAGGAATTCCTAAATTCGGGTTTTGAGCACATTTAAACAGTGTATGAATCCTATGTTGTTTCCTTAAAGAACCTAGAATGGTAAATGTATGAAATACAAGGCAGAATACACTTGAAATAGAGATATAAACACATTTAGCAGCTTTGGAAAGCCTTACACTACACTGAAATGTATCAGTAAACTCTATAACAAAGGTGAGAGACAATGTTCCCGAGCTTTTCATGTTCATAACACTGTTTAGGTAGTTGTTGGTTCATGTTCACAACGTTTATACCTGGACAAGAAGGCCTAATGTTAGAAACTACAAGAAAACATCAGTAATTCTGAGAAAATGACAATAAATAGATGAGAACTCATATAGACCATGTATAAAAACAATTCTCCAACAGAGTTGTTCATGTAGAAAAGGTATCTTAGATCCAGTTATCCTTAATTCGCGTTTAGAGCACATTAAACAGTGTATGAATACTATGTTGTTTCCTTAAAGTAGCCTAGAATGGGAAATTTGTGAAATACAAGGCAGAATACACTTGAAATAGAGATATAAACACATTTAGCAGCTGTGGAAAGCCTTACAATTCACTGAAATGTATCATTAAACTCTTTTAAATGGGTGAAAGACAAACTTCACGAGCTTTTCAGGTTCATAACAGTTTTTAGGTAGTTGTTTTTCCATGTTCCCAATGTTTATACCTGGACAAGAAGACCGGATGTCAGAAACTACAAGAAAATATCAGTAATTCTGGGAAAATGACAATAAATAGATGAGAACTTGGATAGAACATGTACAAAACACACCTCCAACTGAGTTGTTCATGTAGAAAACGTATCTTAGGTCCAGGAATTCCTAAATTCGGGTTTCAAGCACATTAAACAGTGTATGAATCCTATGTTGTTTCCTTAAAGTAGCCTAGAATGGGAAATTTGTGAAATACAAGTCTGAGTACACTTGAAATAGAGATATAAACACATTTAGCAGCTGTGGAAAGCCTTACACTACACTGAAATGTATCAGTAAACTCTATAACAAAGGTGAGAGACAATGTTCCCGAGCTTTTTCATGTTCATAACACTGTTTAGGTAGTTGTTGGTCCATGTTCACAACGTTTATACCTGGACAAGAAGGCCTAATGTTAGAAACTACAAGAAAACATCAGTAATTCTGAGAAAAATGACAATAAATAGATGAGAACTCATATAGACCATGTATAAAACAATTCTCCAACAGAGTTGTTCATGTAGAAAAGGTTATCTTAGATCCAGTTATTCCTTAATTCGCGTTTAGAGCACATTAAACAGTGTATGAATACTATGTTGTTTCCTTAAAGTAGCCTAGAATGGGGAAATTTGTGAAATACAAGGCAGAATACACTTGAAATAGAGATATAAACACATTTAGCAGCTGTGGAAAGCCTTACAATTCACTGAAATGTATCATTAAACTCTTTTAAATGGGTGAAAGACAAACTTCACGAGCTTTTTCAGGTTCATAACAGTTTTTAGGTAGTTGTTTTTCCATGTTCCCAATGTTTATACCTGGACAAGAAGACCGGATGTCAGAAACTACAAGAAAATATCAGTAATTCTGGGAAAATGACAATAAATAGATATGAACTTGCATAGAACAATTAAAAACACTTCTCCAACTGAGTTGTTTATGTAGAAAAGGTATCTTAGATCCAGGAATTCCTTAATTCGCGTTTAGAGCACATTAAACAGTGTATGAATCCTATGTTGTTTCCTTGAAGTAGCCTAGAATGGTAAATGTGTGAAATACAAGGCAGAATACACTTGAAATAGAGATATAAACACATTTAGCAGCTATGGAAAGCCTTACACTTCACTGAAATGTATCGTTAAACTCTTTTACATAGGTGAGAGACAAAATTCACGAGCTTTTGCAGGTTCATAACAGTGTTTAGGTAGTTGTTTGTCCATGTTCCCAATGTTTATACCTGGACAAGAAGGCCGAATGTTAGAAACTACAAGAAAACATCAGTAATTCTGGGAAAATGACAATAAATAGATGAGAACTTGCATGGAACAATTAAAAACAACTTCTCCAACTGAGTTGTTCATGTAGAAAAGGTATCTTAGATCCAGTTATTCCTTAATTCGCGTTTAGAGCACATTAAACAGTGTATGAATCCTATGTTGTTTCCTTAACGTAGCCTACAATGGGAAAATTTGTGAAATACAAGGCAGAATACACTTGAAATAGAGATATAAACACATTTTTCAGCTGTGGAAAGCCTTACAATTCACTGAAAGATATCATTAAACTCTTTTATATAGGTGAGAGACTAACTTCACGAGCTCTTCAGGTTCATAACAGTGTTTAGGTAGTTGTTTTTCCATGTTCCCAATGTTTATACCTGGACAAGAAGACCGAATGTTAGAAACTACAAGAAAACATCAGTAATTCTTTGAAAATGACAATAAATAGATGAGAACTTGGATAGAACATGTACAAAACACACCTCCAACTGAGTTGTTCATGTAGAAAACGTATCTTAGGTCCAGGAATTCCTAAATTCGGGTTTCAAGCACATTAAACAGTGTATGAATCCTATGTTGTTTCCTTAAAGTAGCCTAGAATGGGAAATTTGTGAAATACAAGTCTGAATACACTTGAAATAGAGATATAAACACATTTAGCAGCTGTGAAAGACTTACAATTCACTGAAATGTATCATTAAACTCTTTTATATAGGTGAGACACAAACTTCACGAGCTTCTCAGGTTCATAACAGTGTTTAGGTAGTTGTTTGTCCATGTTCCCAATGTTTATACCTGGACAAGAAGGCCGAATGTTAGAAACATACAAAGAAAACATCAGTAATTCTTTGAAAAATGACAATAAATAGACGAGAACTTGCATAGAACTTGTACAAAACCCATCTCCAACTGAGTTGTTCATGTAGAAAAGGTATCTTAGGTCCAGGAATTCCTAAATTCGGGTTTTGAGCACATTAAACAGTGTTATGAATCCTATGTTGTTTCCTTAAAGAACCTAGAATGGTAAATGTATGAAATACAAGGCAGAATACACTTGAAATAGAGATATAAACACATTTAGCAGCTTTGGAAAGCCTTACACTACACTGAAATGTATCAGTAAACTCTATAACAAAGGTGAGAGACAATGTTCCCGAGCTTTTCATGTTCATAACACTGTTTAGGTAGTTGTTGGTCCATGTTCACAACGTTTATACCTGGACAAGAAGGGCCTAATGTTAGAAAACTACAAGAAAACATCAGTAATTCTGAGAAAATGACAATAAATAGATGAGAACTCATATAGACCATGTATAAAACAATTCTCCAACAGAGTTGTTCATGTAGAAAAGGTATCTTAGATCCAGTTATTCCTTAATTCGCGTTTAGAGCACATTAAACAGTGTATGAATACTATGTTGTTTCCTTAAAGTAGCCTAGAATGGGAAATTTGTGAAATACAAGGCAGAATACACTTGAAATAGAGAATATAAACATTTAGCAGCTGTGGAAAGCCTTACAATTCACTGAAATGTATCATTAAACTCTTTTAAATGGGTGAAAGACAAACTTCACGAGCTTTTCAGGTTCATAACAGTTTTTAGGTAGTTGTTTTTCCATGTTCCAATGTTTATACCTGGACAAGAAGACCGGATGTCAGAAACTACAAGAAAATATTAATTCTGGGAAAATGACAATAAATAGATATGAACTTGCATAGAACAATTAAAAACACTTCTCCAACTGAGTTGTTTATGTAGAAAAGGTATCTTAGATCCAGGAATTCCTTAATTCGCGTTTAGAGCACATTAAACAGTGTATGAATCCTATGTTGTTTCCTTGAAGTAGCCTAGAATGGTAAAAGTGTGAAATACAAGGCAGAATACACTTGAAATAGAGATATAAACACATTTAGCAGCTATGGAAAGCCTCACACTTCACTGAAATGTGTTATTAAACTCTTTTACATAGGTGAGAGAAAATGTTCCCGAGCTTTTGAGGTTTATAACAGTGTTTAGGTAGTTGTTTTTCCATGTTCCCAATGTTTATACCTGGACAAGAAGACCGGATGTCAGAAACTACAAGAAAATATCAGTAATTCTGGGAAAATGACAATAAATAGATATGAACTTGCATAGAACAATTAAAAACACTTCTCCAACTGAGTTGTTTATGTAGAAAAGGTATCTTAGATCCAGGAATTCCTTAATTCGCGTTTAGAGCACATTAAACAGTGTATGAATCCTATGTTGTTTCCTTGAAGTAGCCTAGAATGGTAAAAGTGTGAAATACAAGGCAGAATACACTTGAAATAGAGATATAAACACATTTAGCAGCTATGGAAAGCCTTACACTTCACTGAAATGTATCGTTAAACTCTTTTACATAGGTGAGAGACAAAATTCACGAGCTTTGCAGGTTCATAACAGTGTTTAGGTAGTTGTTTGTCCATGTTCCCAATGTTTATACCTGGACAAGAAGGCCGAATGTTAGAAACTACAAGAAAACATCAGTAATTCTGGGAAAATGACAATAAATAGATGAGAACTTGCATGGAACAATTAAAAACACTTCTCCAACTGAGTTGTTCATGTAGAAAAGATATCTTAGATCCAGTTATTCCTTAATTCGCGTTTAGAGCACATTAAACAGTGTATGAATCCTATGTTGTTTCCTTAAAGTAGCCTACAATGGGAAATTTGTGAAATACAAGGCAGAATACACTTGAAATAGAGATATAAACACATTTTTCAGCTGTGGAAAGCCTTACAATTCACTGAAAGATATCATTAAACTCTTTTATATAGGTGAGAGACTAACTTCACGAGCTCTTCAGGTTCATAACAGTGTTTAGGTAGTTGTTTTTCCATGTTCCCAATGTTTATACCTGGACAAGAAGACCGAATGTTAGAAACTACAAGAAAACATCAGTAATTCTTTGAAAATGACAATAAATAGATGAGAACTTGGATAGAACATGTACAAAACACACCTCCAACTGAGTTGTTCATGTAGAAAACGTATCTTAGGTCCAGGAATTCCTAAATTCGGGTTTCAAGCACATTAAACAGTGTATGAATCCTATGTTGTTTCCTTAAAGTAGCCTAGAATGGGAAATTTGTGAAATACAAGTCTGAATACACTTGAAATAGAGATATAAACACATTTAGCAGCTGTGGAAAGACTTACAATTCACTGAAATGTATCATTAAACTCTTTTATATAGGTGAGACACAAACTTCACGAGCTTCTCAGGTTCATAACAGTGTTTAGGTAGTTGTTTGTCCATGTTCCCAATGTTTATACCTGGACAAGAAGGCCGAATGTTAGAAACTACAAGAAAACATCAGTAATTCTTTGAAAATGACAATAAATAGACGAGAACTTGCATAGAACTTGTACAAAACCCATCTCCAACTGAGTTGTTCATGTAGAAAAGGTATCTTAGGTCCAGGAATTCCTAAATTCGGGTTTTGAGCACATTAAACAGTGTATGAATCCTATGTTGTTTCCTTAAAGAACCTAGAATGGTAAATGTATGAAATACAAGGCAGAATACACTTGAAATAGAGATATAAACACATTTAGCAGCTTTGGAAAGCCTTACACTACACTGAAATGTATCAGTAAACTCTATAACAAAGGTGAGAGACAATGTTCCCGAGCTTTTCATGTTCATAACACTGTTTAGGTAGTTGTTGGTCCATGTTCACAACGTTTATACCTGGACAAGAAGGCCTAATGTTAGAAACTACAAGAAAACATCAGTAATTCTGAGAAAATGACAATAAATAGATGAGAACTCATATAGACCATGTATAAAACAATTCTCCAACAGAGTTGTTCATGTAGAAAAGGTATCTTAGATCCAGTTATTCCTTAATTCGCGTTTAGAGCACATTAAACAGTGTATGAATACTATGTTGTTTCCTTAAAGTAGCCTAGAATGGGAAATTTGTGAAATACAAGGCAGAATACACTTGAAATAGAGATATAAACACATTTAGCAGCTGTGGAAAGCCTTACAATTCACTGAAATGTATCATTAAACTCTTTTAAATGGGTGAAAGACAAACTTCACGAGCTTTTCAGGTTCATAACAGTTTTTAGGTAGTTGTTTTTCCATGTTCCCAATGTTTATACCTGGACAAGAAGACCGGATGTCAGAAACTACAAGAAAATATCAGTAATTCTGGGAAAATGACAATAAATAGATATGAACTTGCATAGAACAATTAAAAACACTTCTCCAACTGAGTTGTTTATGTAGAAAAGGTATCTTAGATCCAGGAATTCCTTAATTCGCGTTTAGAGCACATTAAACAGTGTATGAATCCTATGTTGTTTCCTTGAAGTAGCCTAGAATGGTAAAAGTGTGAAATACAAGGCAGAATACACTTGAAATAGAGATATAAACACATTTAGCAGCTATGGAAAGCCTTACACTTCACTGAAATGTATCGTTAAACTCTTTTACATAGGTGAGAGACAAAATTCACGAGCTTTGCTGGTTCACAACAGTGTTTAGGTAGTTGTTTGTCCATGTTCCCAATGTTTATACCTGGACAAGAAGGCCGAATGTTAGAAACTACAAAAAAACATCAGTAATTCTGGGAAAATGACAATAAATAGATGAGAACTTGGATAGAACAT
Organism: Pipistrellus nathusii; assembly: GCA_963693515.1. NCBI lineage: Eukaryota > Metazoa > Chordata > Mammalia > Chiroptera > Vespertilionidae > Pipistrellus > Pipistrellus nathusii. Next base: position 28,991 of record CAVNZX010000123.1, read on the forward strand.
GTACAAAACACACCTCCAACTGAGTTGTTCATGTAGAAAACGTATCTTAGGTCCAGGAGTTCCTAAATTCGGGTTTCAAGCACATTAAACAGTGTATGAATCCTATGTTGTTTCCTTAAAGTAGCCTAGAATGGGAAATTTGTGAAATACAAGTCTGAATACACTTGAAATAGAGATATAAACACATTTAGCAGCTGTGGAAAGACTTACAATTAACTGAAATGTATCATTAAACTCTTTTATATAGGTGAGACACAAACTTCACGAGCTTCTCAGGTTCATAACAGTGTTTAGGTAGTTGTTTGTCCATGTTCCCAATGTTTATACCTGGACAAGAAGGCCGAATGTTAGAAACTACAAGAAAACATCAGTAATTCTTTGAAAATGACAATAAATAGACGAGAACTTGCATAGAACTTGTACAAAACCCATCTCCAACTGAGTTGTTCATGTAGAAAAGGTATCTTAGGTCCAGGAATTCCTAAATTCGGGTTTTGAGCACATTAAACAGTGTATGAATCCTATGTTGTTTCCTTAAAGAACCTAGAATGGTAAATGTATGAAATACAAGGCAGAATACACTTGAAATAGAGATATAAACACATTTAGCAGCTTTGGAAAGCCTTACACTACACTGAAATGTATCAGTAAACTCTATAACAAAGGTGAGAGACAATGTTCCCGAGCTTTTCATGTTCATAACACTGTTTAGGTAGTTGTTGGTCCATGTTCACAACGTTTATACCTGGACAAGAAGGCCTAATGTTAGAAACTACAAGAAAACATCAGTAATTCTGAGAAAATGACAATAAATAGATGAGAACACATATAGACCATGTATAAAACAATTCTCCAACAGAGTTGTTCATGTAGAAAAGGTATCTTAGATCCAGTTATTCCTTAATTCGCGTTTAGAGCACATTAAACAGTGTATGAATACTATGTTGTTTCCTTAAAGTAGCCTAGAATGGGAAATTTGTGAAATACAAGGCAGAATACACTTGAAATAGAGATATAAACACATTTAGCAGCTGTGGAAAGCCTTACAATTCACTGAAATGTATCATTAAACTCTTTTAAATGGGTGAAAGACAAACTTCACGAGCTTTTCAGGTTCATAACAGTTTTTAGGTAGTTGTTTTTCCATGTTCCCAATGTTTATACCTGGACAAGAAGACCGGATGTCAGAAACTACAAGAAAATATCAGTAATTCTGGGAAAATGACAATAAATAGATATGAACTTGCATAGAACAATTAAAAACACTTCTCCAACTGAGTTGTTTATGTAGAAAAGGTGTCTTAGATCCAGGAATTCCTTAATTCGCGTTTAGAGCACATTAAACAGTGTATGAATCCTATGTTGTTTCCTTGAAGTAGCCTAGAATGGTAAAAGTGTGAAATACAAGGCAGAATACACTTGAAATAGAGATATAAACACATTTAGCAGCTATGGAAAGCCTTACACTTCACTGAAATGTATCGTTAAACTCTTTTACATAGGTGAGAGACAAAATTCACGAGCTTTGCAGGTTCATAACAGTGTTTAGGTAGTTGTTTGTCCATGTTCCCAATGTTTATACCTGGACAAGAAGGCCGAATGTTAGAAACTACAAGAAAACATCAGTAATTCTTTGAAAATGACAATAAATAGATGAGAACTTGGATAGAACATGTACAAAACACACCTCCAACTGAGTTGTTCATGTAGAAAACGTATCTTAGGTCCAGGAATTCCTAAATTCGGGTTTCAAGCACATTAAACAGTGTATGAATCCTATGTTGTTTCCTTAAAGTAGCCTAGAATGGGAAATTTGTGAAATACAAGTCTGAATACACTTGAAATAGAGATATAAACACATTTAGCAGCTGTGGAAAGACTTACAATTAACTGAAATGTATCATTAAACTCTTTTATATAGGTGAGACACAAACTTCACGAGCTTCTCAGGTTCATAACAGTGTTTAGGTAGTTGTTTGTCCATGTTCCCAATGTTTATACCTGGACAAGAAGGCCGAATGTTAGAAACTACAAGAAAACATCAGTAATTCTTTGAAAATGACAATAAATAGACGAGAACTTGCATAGAACTTGTACAAAACCCATCTCCAACTGAGTTGTTCATGTAGAAAAGGTATCTTAGGTCCAGGAATTCCTAAATTCGGGTTTTGAGCACATTAAACAGTGTATGAATCCTATGTTGTTTCCTTAAAGAACCTAGAATGGTAAATGTATGAAATACAAGGCAGAATACACTTGAAATAGAGATATAAACACATTTAGCAGCTTTGGAAAGCCTTACACTACACTGAAATGTATCAGTAAACTCTATAACAAAGGTGAGAGACAATGTTCCCGAGCTTTTCATGTTCATAACACTGTTTAGGTAGTTGTTGGTCCATGTTCACAACGTTTATACCTGGACAAGAAGGCCTAATGTTAGAAACTACAAGAAAACATCAGTAATTCTGAGAAAATGACAATAAATAGATGAGAACTCATATAGACCATGTATAAAACAATTCTCCAACAGAGTTGTTCATGTAGAAAAGGTATCTTAGATCCAGTTATTCCTTAATTCGCGTTTAGAGCACATTAAACAGTGTATGAATACTATGTTGTTTCCTTAAAGTAGCCTAGAATGGGAAATTTGTGAAATACAAGGCAGAATACACTTGAAATAGAGATATAAACACATTTAGCAGCTGTGGAAAGCCTTACAATTCACTGAAATGTATCATTAAACTCTTTTAAATGGGTGAAAGACAAACTTCACGAGCTTTTCAGGTTCATAACAGTTTTTAGGTAGTTGTTTTTCCATGTTCCCAATGTTTATACCTGGACAAGAAGACCGGATGTCAGAAACTACAAGAAAATATCAGTAATTCTGGGAAAATGACAATAAATAGATATGAACTTGCATAGAACAATTAAAAACACTTCTCCAACTGAGTTGTTTATGTAGAAAAGGTATCTTAGATCCAGGAATTCCTTAATTCGCGTTTAGAGCACATTAAACAGTGTATGAATCCTATGTTGTTTCCTTGAAGTAGCCTAGAATGGTAAAAGTGTGAAATACAAGGCAGAATACACTTGAAATAGAGATATAAACACATTTAGCAGCTATGGAAAGCCTTACACTTCACTGAAATGTATCGTTAAACTCTTTTACATAGGTGAGAGACAAAATTCACGAGCTTTGCAGGTTCATAACAGTGTTTAGGTAGTTGTTTGTCCATGTTCCCAATGTTTATACCTGGACAAGAAGGCCGAATGTTAGAAACTACAAGAAAACATCAGTAATTCTGGGAAAATGACAATAAATAGATGAGAACTTGCATGGAACAATTAAAAACACTTCTCCAACTGAGTTGTTCATGTAGAAAAGGTATCTTAGATCCAGTTATTCCTTAATTCGCGTTTAGAGCACATTAAACAGTGTATGAATCCTATGTTGTTTCCTTAAAGAAGCCTAGAATGGGAAATTTGTGAAATACAAGGCAGAATACACTTGAAATAGAGATATAAACACATTTAGCAGCTGTGGAAAGCCTTACAATTCACTGAAATGTATCATTAAACTCTTTTATATAGGTGAGACACAAACTTCACCAGCTTCTCAGGTTCATAACACTGTTTAGGTAGTTGTTTGTCCATGTTCCCAATGTTTATACCTGGACAAGAAGGCCGAATGTTAGAAACTACAAGAAAACATCAGTAATTCTTTGAAAATGACAATAAATAGACGAGAACTTGCATAGAACTTGTACAAAACCCATCTCCAACTGAGTTGTTCATGTAGAAAAGGTATCTTAGGTCCAGGAATTCCTAAATTCGGGTTTTGAGCACATTAAACAGTGTATGAATCCTATGTTGTTTCCTTAAAGAACCTAGAATGGTAAATGTATGAAATACAAGGCAGAATACACTTGAAATAGAGATATAAACACATTTAGCAGCTTTGGAAAGCCTTACACTACACTGAAATGTATCAGTAAACTCTATAACAAAGGTGAGAGACAATGTTCCCGAGCTTTTCATGTTCATAACACTGTTTAGGTAGTTGTTGGTCCATGTTCACAACGTTTATACCTGGACAAGAAGGCCTAATGTTAGAAACTACAAGAAAACATCAGTAATTCTGAGAAAATGACAATAAATAGATGAGAACTCATATAGACCATGTATAAAACAATTCTCCAACAGAGTTGTTCATGTAGAAAAGGTATCTTAGATCCAGTTATTCCTTAATTCGCGTTTAGAGCACAATAAACAGTGTATGAATACTATGTTGTTTCCTTAAAGTAGCCTAGAATGGGAAATTTGTGAAATACAAGGCAGAATACACTTGAAATAGAGATATAAACACATTTAGCAGCTGTGGAATGCCTTACAATTCACTGAAATGTATCATTAAACTCTTTTAAATGGGTGAAAGACAAACTTCACGAACTTTTCAGGTTCATAACAGTTTTTAGGTAGTTGTTTTTCCATGTTCCCAATGTTTATACCTGGACAAGAAGACCGGATGTCAGAAACTACAAGAAAATATCAGTAATTCTGGGAAAATGACAATAAATAGATATGAACTTGCATAGAACAATTAAAAACACTTCTCCAACTGAGTTGTTTATGTAGAAAAGGTATCTTAGATCCAGGAATTCCTTAATTCGCGTTTAGAGCACATTAAACAGTGTATGAATCCTATTTGTTTCCTTAAAGTAGCCTAGAATGGGAAATTTGTGAAATACAAGGCAGAATACACTTGAAATAGAGATATAAACACATTTAGCAGCTGTGGAAAGCCTTACAATTCACTGAAATGTATCATTCAACTCTTTTAAATGGGTGAAAGACAAACTTCACGAGCTTTTCAGGTTCATAACAGTTTTTAGGTAGTTGTTTTTCCATGTTCCCAATGTTTATACCTGGACAAGAAGACCGGATGTCAGAAACTACAAGAAAATATCAGTAATTCTGGGAAAATGACAATAAATAGATATGAACTTGCATAGAACAATTAAAAACACTTCTCCAACTGAGTTGTTTATGTAGAAAAGGTATCTTAGATCCAGGAATTCCTTAATTCGCGTTTAGAGCACATTAAACAGTGTATGAATCCTATGTTGTTTCCTAGATGTAGCCTAGAATGGTAAATGTGTGAAATACAAGGCAGAATACACTTGAAATAGAGATATAAACACATTTAGCAGCTATGGAAAGCCTCACACTTCACTGAAATGTGTCATTAAACTCTTTTACATAGGTGAGAGAAAATGTTCCTGAGCTTTTGAGGTTTATAACAGTGTTTAGGTAGTTGTTTTTCCATGTTCCCAATGTTTATACCTGGACAAGAAGGCCGAATGTTAGAAACTACAAGAAAACATCAGTAATTCTGGGAAAATGACAATAAATAGAGGAGAACTTGCATGGAACAATTAAAAACACTTCTCCAACTGAGTTGTTCATGTAGAAAAGGTATCTTAGATCCAGTTATTCCTTAATTCGCGTTTAGAGCACATTAAACAGTGTATGAATCCTATGTTGTTTCCTTAAAGTAGCCTACAATGGGAAATTTGTGAAATACAAGGCAGAATACACTTGAAATAGAGATATAAACACATTTTTCAGCTGTGGAAAGCCTTACAATTCACTGAAAGATATCATTAAACTCTTTTATATAGGTGAGAGACTAACTTCACGAGCTCTTCAGGTTCATAACAGTGTTTAGGTAGTTGTTTTTCCATGTTCCAATGTTTATACCTGGACAAGAAGACCGAATGTTAGAAACTACAAGAAAACATCAGTAATTCTTTGAAAATGACAATAAATAGATGAGAACTTGGATAGAACATGTACAAAACACACCTCCAACTGAGTTGTTCATGTAGAAAACGTATCTTAGGTCCAGGAATTCCTAAATTCGGGTTTCAAGCACATTAAACAGTGTATGAATCCTATGTTGTTTCCTTAAAGTAGCCTAGAATGGGAAATTTGTGAAATACAAGTCTGAATACACTTGAAATAGAGATATAAACACATTTAGCAGCTGTGGAAAGCCTTACAATTCACTGAAATGTATCATTAAACTCTTTTATATAGGTGAGACACAAACTTCACGAGCTTCTCAGGTTCATAACAGTGTTTAGGTAGTTGTTTGTCCATGTTCCCAATGTTTATACCTGGACAAGAAGGCCGAATGTTAGAAACTACAAGAAAACATCAGTAATTCTTTGAAAATGACAATAAATAGACGAGAACTTGCATAGAACTTGTACAAAACCCATCTCCAACTGAGTTGTTCATGTAGAAAAGGTATCTTAGGTCCAGGAATTCCTAAATTCGGGTTTTGAGCACATTAACAGTGTATGAATCCTATGTTGTTTCCTTAAAGAACCTAGAATGGTAAATGTATGAAATACAAGGCAGAATACACTTGAAATAGAGATATAAACACATTTAGCAGCTTTGGAAAGCCTTACACTACACTGAAATGTATCAGTAAACTCTATAACAAAGGTGAGAGACAATGTTCCCGAGCTTTTCATGTTCATAACACTGTTTAGGTAGTTGTTGGTCCATGTTCACAACGTTTATACCTGGACAAGAAGGCCCAATGTTAGAAACTACAAGAAAAGATCAGTAATTCTGAGAAAATGACAATAAATAGATGAGAACTCATATAGACCATGTATAAAACAATTCTCCAACAGAGTTGTTCATGTAGAAAAGGTATCTTAGATCCAGTTATTCCTTAATTCGCGTTTAGAGCACATTAAACAGTGTATGAATACTATGTTGTTTCCTTAAAGTAGCCTAGAATGGGAAATTTGTGAAATACAAGGCAGAATACACTTGAAATAGAGATATAAACACATTTAGCAGCTGTGGAAAGCCTTACAATTCACTGAAATGTATCATTCAACTCTTTTAAATGGGTGAAAGACAAACTTCACGAGCTTTTCAGGTTCATAACAGTTTTTAGGTAGTTGTTTTTCCATGTTCCCAATGTTTATACCTGGACAAGAAGACCGGATGTCAGAAACTACAAGAAAATATCAGTAATTCTGGGAAAATGACAATAAATAGATATGAACTTGCATAGAACAATTAAAAACACTTCTCCAACTGAGTTGTTTATGTAGAAAAGGTATCTTAGATCCAGGAATTCCTTAATTCGCGTTTAGAGCACATTAAACAGTGTATGAATCCTATGTTGTTTCCTAGATGTAGCCTAGAATGGTAAATGTGTGAAATACAAGGCAGAATACACTTGAAATAGAGATATAAACACATTTAGCAGCTATGGAAAGCCTCACACTTCACTGAAATGTGTCATTAAACTCTTTTACATAGGTGAGAGAAAATGTTCCTGAGCTTTTGAGGTTTATAACAGTGTTTAGGTAGTTGTTTTTCCATGTTCCCAATGTTTATACCTGGACAAGAAGGCCGAATGTTAGAAACTACAAGAAAACATCAGTAATTCTGGGAAAATGACAATAAATAGAGGAGAACTTGCATGGAACAATTAAAAACACTTCTCCAACTGAGTTGTTCATGTAGAAAAGGTATCTTAGATCCAGTTATTCCTTAATTCGCGTTTAGAGCACATTAAACAGTGTATGAATCCTATGTTGTTTCCTTAAAGTAGCCTACAATGGGAAATTTGTGAAATACAAGGCAGAATACACTTGAAATAGAGATATAAACACATTTTTCAGCTGTGGAAAGCCTTACAATTCACTGAAAGATATCATTAAACTCTTTTATATAGGTGAGAGACTAACTTCACGAGCTCTTCAGGTTCATAACAGTGTTTAGGTAGTTGTTTTTCCATGTTCCCAATGTTTATACCTGGACAAGAAGACCGAATGTTAGAAACTACAAGAAAACATCAGTAATTCTTTGAAAATGACAATAAATAGATGAGAACTTGGATAGAACATGTACAAAACACACCTCCAACTGAGTTGTTCATGTAGAAAACGTATCTTAGGTCCAGGAATTCCTAAATTCGGGTTTCAAGCACATTAAACAGTGTATGAATCCTATGTTGTTTCCTTAAAGTAGCCTAGAATGGGAAATTTGTGAAATACAAGTCTGAATACACTTGAAATAGAGATATAAACACATTTAGCAGCTGTGGAAAGACTTACAATTCACTGAAATGTATCATTAAACTCTTTTATATAGGTGAGACACAAACTTCACGAGCTTCTCAGGTTCATAACAGTGTTTAGGTAGTTGTTTGTCCATGTTCCCAATGTTTATACCTGGACAAGAAGGCCGAATGTTAGAAACTACAAGAAAACATCAGTAATTCTTTGAAAATGACAATAAATAGATGAGAACTTGCATAGAACTTGTACAAAACCCATCTCCAACTGAGTTGTTCCTGTAGAAAAGGTATCTTAGGTCCAGGAATTCCTAAATTCGGGTTTCAAGCACATTAAACAGTGTATGAATCCTATGTTGTTTCCTTAAAGAACCTAGAATGGTAAATGTATGAAATACAAGGCAGAATACACATGAAATAGAGATATAAACACATTTAGCAGCTTTGGAAAGCCTTACACTACACTGAAATGTATCAGTAAACTCTATAACAAAGGTGAGAGACAATGTTCCCGAGCTTTTCATGTTCATAACACTGTTTAGGTAGTTGTTGGTCCATGTTCACAACGTTTATACCTGGACAAGAAGGCCTAATGTTAGAAACTACAAGAAAACATCAGTAATTCTGAGCAAATGACAATAAATAGATGAGAACTCATATAGACCATGTATAAAACAATTCTCCAACAGAGTTGTTCATGTAGAAAAGGTATCTTAGATCCAGTTATTCCTTAATTCGCGTTTAGAGCACATTAAACAGTGTATGAATACTATGTTGTTTCCTTAAAGTAGCCTAGAATGGGAAATTTGTGAAATACAAGGCAGAATACACTTGAAATAGAGATATAAACACATTTAGCAGCTGTGGAAAGCCTTACAATTCACTGAAATGTATCATTAAACTCTTTTAAATGGGTGAAAGACAAACTTCACGAGCTTTTCAGGTTCATAACAGTTTTTAGGTAGTTGTTTTTCCATGTTCCCAATGTTTATACCTGGACAAGAAGACCGGATGTCAGAAACTACAAGAAAATATCAGTAATTCTGGGAAAATGACAATAAATAGACGAGAACTTGCATAGAACTTGTACAAAACCCATCTCCAACTGAGTTGTTCATGTAGAAAAGGTATCTTAGGTCCAGGAATTCCTAAATTCGGGTTTTGAGCACATTAAACAGTGTATGAATCCTATGTTGTTTCCTTAAAGAACCTAGAATGGTAAATGTATGAAATACAAGGCAGAATACACTTGAAATAGAGATATAAACACATTTAGCAGCTTTGGAAAGCCTTACACTACACTGAAATGTATCAGTAAACTCTATAACAAAGGTGAGAGACAATGTTCCCGAGCTTTTCATGTTCATAACACTGTTTAGGTAGTTGTTGGTCCATGTTCACAACGTTTATACCTGGACAAGAAGGCCGAATGTTAGAAACTACAAGAAAACATCAGTAATTCTTTGAAAATGACAATAAATAGACGAGAACTTGCATAGAACTTGTACAAAACCCATCTCCAACTGAGTTGTTCATGTAGAAAAGGTATCTTAGGTCCAGGAATTCCTAAATTCGGGTTTTGAGCACATTAACAGTGTATGAATCCTATGTTGTTTCCTTAAAGAACCTAGAATGGTAAATGTATGAAATACAAGGCAGAATACACTTGAAATAGAGATATAAACACATTTAGCAGCTTTGGAAAGCCTTACACTACACTGAAATGTATCAGTAAACTCTATAACAAAGGTGAGAGACAATGTTCCCGAGCTTTTCATGTTCATAACACTGTTTAGGTAGTTGTTGGTCCATGTTCACAACGTTTATACCTGGACAAGAAGGCCCAATGTTAGAAACTACAAGAAAAGATCAGTAATTCTGAGAAAATGACAATAAATAGATGAGAACTCATATAGACCATGTATAAAACAATTCTCCAACAGAGTTGTTCATGTAGAAAAGGTATCTTAGATCCAGTTATTCCTTAATTCGCGTTTAGAGCACATTAAACAGTGTATGAATACTATGTTGTTTCCTTAAAGTAGCCTAGAATGGGAAATTTGTGAAATACAAGGCAGAATACACTTGAAATAGAGATATAAACACATTTAGCAGCTGTGGAAAGCCTTACAATTCACTGAAATGTATCATTCAACTCTTTTAAATGGGTGAAAGACAAACTTCACGAGCTTTTCAGGTTCATAACAGTTTTTAGGTAGTTGTTTTTCCATGTTCCCAATGTTTATACCTGGACAAGAAGACCGGATGTCAGAAACTACAAGAAAATATCAGTAATTCTGGGAAAATGACAATAAATAGATATGAACTTGCATAGAACAATTAAAAACACTTCTCCAACTGAGTTGTTTATGTAGAAAAGGTATCTTAGATCCAGGAATTCCTTAATTCGCGTTTAGAGCACATTAAACAGTGTATGAATCCTATGTTGTTTCCTAGATGTAGCCTAGAATGGTAAATGTGTGAAATACAAGGCAGAATACACTTGAAATAGAGATATAAACACATTTAGCAGCTATGGAAAGCCTCACACTTCACTGAAATGTGTCATTAAACTCTTTTACATAGGTGAGAGAAAATGTTCCTGAGCTTTTGAGGTTTATAACAGTGTTTAGGTAGTTGTTTTTCCATGTTCCCAATGTTTATACCTGGACAAGAAGGCCGAATGTTAGAAACTACAAGAAAACATCAGTAATTCTGGGAAAATGACAATAAATAGAGGAGAACTTGCATGGAACAATTAAAAACACTTCTCCAACTGAGTTGTTCATGTAGAAAAGGTATCTTAGATCCAGTTATTCCTTAATTCGCGTTTAGAGCACATTAAACAGTGTATGAATCCTATGTTGTTTCCTTAAAGTAGCCTACAATGGGAAATTTGTGAAATACAAGGCAGAATACACTTGAAATAGAGATATAAACACATTTTTCAGCTGTGGAAAGCCTTACAATTCACTGAAAGATATCATTAAACTCTTTTATATAGGTGAGAGACTAACTTCACGAGCTCTTCAGGTTCATAACAGTGTTTAGGTAGTTGTTTTTCCATGTTCCCAATGTTTATACCTGGACAAGAAGACCGAATGTTAGAAACTACAAGAAAACATCAGTAATTCTTTGAAAATGACAATAAATAGATGAGAACTTGGATAGAACATGTACAAAACACACCTCCAACTGAGTTGTTCATGTAGAAAACGTATCTTAGGTCCAGGAATTCCTAAATTCGGGTTTCAAGCACATTAAACAGTGTATGAATCCTATGTTGTTTCCTTAAAGTAGCCTAGAATGGGAAATTTGTGAAATACAAGTCTGAATACACTTGAAATAGAGATATAAACACATTTAGCAGCTGTGGAAAGACTTACAATTCACTGAAATGTATCATTAAACTCTTTTATATAGGTGAGACACAAACTTCACGAGCTTCTCAGGTTCATAACAGTGTTTAGGTAGTTGTTTGTCCATGTTCCCAATGTTTATACCTGGACAAGAAGGCCGAATGTTAGAAACTACAAGAAAACATCAGTAACTCTGGGAAAATGACAATAAATAGATTAGAACTTGCATGGAACAATTAAAAACACTTCTCCAACTGAGTTGTTCATGTAGAAAAGGTATCTTAGATCCAGTTATTCCTTAATTCGCGTTTAGAGCACATTAAACACTGTATGAATCCTTTGTTGTTTCCTTAAAGTAGCCTACAATGGGAAATTTGTGAAATACAAGGCAGAATACACTTGAAATAGAGATATAAACACATTTAGCAGCTGTGGAAAGCCTTACAATTCACTGAAATGTATCATTAAACTCTTTTATATAGGTGAGACACAAACTTCACGAGCTTCTCAGGTTCATAACAGTGTTTAGGTAGTTGTTTGTCCATGTTCCCAATGTTTATTCCTGGACAAGAAGGCCGAATGTTAGAAACTACAAGAAAACATCAGTAATTCTTTGAAAATGACAATAAATAGACGAGAACTTGCATAGAACTTGTACAAAACCCATCTCCAACTGAGTTGTTCATGTAGAAAAGGTATCTTAGGTCCAGGAATTCCTAAATTCGGGTTTCAAGCACATTAAACAGTGTATGAATCCTATGTTGTTTCCTTAAAGAACCTAGAATGGTAAATGTATGAAATACAAGGCAGAATACACTTGAAATAGAGATATAAACACATTTAGCAGCTTTGGAAAGCCTTACACTACACTGAAATGTATCAGTAAACTCTATAACAAAGGTGAGAGACAATGTTCCCGAGCTTTTCATGTTCATAACACTGTTTAGGTAGTTGTTGGTCCATGTTCACAACGTTTATACCTGGACAAGAAGGCCTAATGTTAGAAACTACAAGAAAACATCAGTAATTCTGAGCAAATGACAATAAATAGATGAGAACTCATATAGACCATGTATAAAACAATTCTCCAACAGAGTTGTTCATGTAGAAAAGGTATCTTAGATCCAGTTATTCCTTAATTCGCGTTTAGAGCACATTAAACAGTGTATGAATACTATGTTGTTTCCTTAAAGTAGCCTAGAATGGGAAATTTGTGAAATACAAGGCAGAATACACTTGAAATAGAGATATAAACACATTTAGCAGCTGTGGAAAGCCTTACAATTCACTGAAATGTATCATTAAACTCTTTTAAATGGGTGAAAGACAAACTTCACGAGCTTTTCAGGTTCATAACAGTTTTTAGGTAGTTGTTTTTCCATGTTCCCAATGTTTATACCTGGACAAGAAGACCGGATGTCAGAAACTACAAGAAAATATCAGTAATTCTGGGAAAATGACAATAAATAGACGAGAACTTGCATAGAACTTGTACAAAACCCATCTCCAACTGAGTTGTTCATGTAGAAAAGGTATCTTAGGTCCAGGAATTCCTAAATTCGGGTTTTGAGCACATTAAACAGTGTATGAATCCTATGTTGTTTCCTTAAAGAACCTAGAATGGTAAATGTATGAAATACAAGGCAGAATACACTTGAAATAGAGATATAAACACATTTAGCAGCTTTGGAAAGCCTTACACTACACTGAAATGTATCAGTAAACTCTATAACAAAGGTGAGAGACAATGTTCCCGAGCTTTTCATGTTCATAACACTGTTTAGGTAGTTGTTGGTCCATGTTCACAACGTTTATACCTGGACAAGAAGGCCTAATGTTAGAAACTACAAGAAAACATTAGTAATTCTGAGCAAATGACAATAAATAGATGAGAACTCATATAGACCATGTATAAAACAATTCTCCATAGAGTTGTTCATGTAGAAAAGGTATCTTAGATCCAGTTATTCCTTAATTCGCGTTTAGAGCACATTAAACAGTGTATGAATACTATGTTGTTTCCTTAAAGTAGCCTAGAATGGGAAATTTGTGAAATACAAGGCAGAATACACTTGAAATAGAGATATAAACACATTTAGCAGCTGTGGAAAGCCTTACAATTCACTGAAATGTATCATTAAACTCTTTTAAATGGGTGAAAGACAAACTTCACGAGCTTTTCAGGTTCATAACAGTTTTTAGGTAGTTGTTTTTCCATGTTCCCAATGTTTATACCTGGACAAGAAGACCGGATGTCAGAAACTACAAGAAAATATCAGTAATTCTGGGAAAATGACAATAAATAGATATGAACTTGCATAGAACAATTAAAAACACTTCTCCAACTGAGTTGTTTATGTAGAAAAGGTACCTTAGATCCAGGAATTCCTTAATTCGCGTTTAGAGCACATTAAACAGTGGATGAATCCTATGTTGTTTCCTTGAAGTAGCCTAGAATGGTAAAAGTGTGAAATACAAGGCAGAATACACTTGAAATAGAGATATAAACACATTTAGCAGCTATGGAAAGCCTTACACTGCACTGAAATGTATCGTTAAACTCTTTTACATAGGTGAGAGACAAAATTCACGAGCTTTGCAGGTTCATAACAGTGTTTAGGTAGTTGTTTGTCCATGTTCCCAATGTTTATACCTGGACAAGAAGGCCGAATGTTAGAAACTACAAGAAAACATCAGTAATTCTGGGAAAATGACAATAAATAGATGAGAACTTGCATGGAACAATTAAAAACACTTCTCCAACTGAGTTGTTCATGTAGAAAAGGTATCTTAGATCCAGTTATTCCTTAATTCGCGTTTAGAGCACATTAAACAGTGTATGAATCCTATGTTGTTTCCTTAAAGTAGCCTACAATGGGAAATTTGTGAAATACAAGGCAGAATACACTTGAAATAGAGATATAAACACATTTTTCAGCTGTGGAAAGCCTTACAATTCACTGAAAGATATCATTAAACTCTTTTATATATGTGAGAGACTAACTTCACGAGCTCTTCAGGTTCATAACAGTGTTTAGGTAGTTGTTTTTCCATGTTCCCAATGTTTATACCTGGACAAGAAGACCGAATGTTAGAAACTACAAGAAAACATCAGTAATTCTTTGAAAATGACAATAAATAGATGAGAACTTGGATAGAACATGTACAAAACACACCTCCAACTGAGTTATTCATGTAGAAAACGTATCTTAGGTCCAGGAATTCCTAAATTCGGGTTTCAAGCACATTAAACAGTGTATGAATCCTATGTTGTTTCCTTAAAGTAGCCTAGAATGGGAAATTTGTGAAATACAAGTCTGAATACACTTGAAATAGAGATATAAACACATTTAGCAGCTGTGGAAAGCCTTACAATTCACTGAAATGTATCATTAAACTCTTTTTATATAGGTGAGACACAAACTTCACGAGCTTCTCAGGTTCATAACAGTGTTTAGGTAGTTGTTTGTCCATGTTCCCAATGTTTATACCTGGACAAGAAGGCCGAATGTTAGAAACTACAAGAAAACATCAGTAATTCTTTGAAAATGACAATAAATAGACGAGAACTTGCATAGAACTTGTACAAAACCCATCTCCAACTGAGTTGTTCATGTAGAAAAGGTATCTTAGGTCCAGGAATTCCTAAATTCGGGTTTTGAGCACATTAAACAGTGTATGAATCCTATGTTGTTTCCTTAAAGAACCTAGAATGGTAAATGTATGAAATACAAGGCAGAATACACTTGAAATAGAGATATAAACACATTTAGCAGCTTTGGAAAGCCTTACACTACACTGAAATGTATCAGTAAACTCTATAACAAAGGTGAGAGACAATGTTCCCGAGCTTTTCATGTTCATAACACTGTTTAGGTAGTTGTTGGTCCATGTTCACAACGTTTATACCTGGACAAGAAGGCCTAATGTTAGAAACTACAAGAAAACATCAGTAATTCTGAGAAAATGACAATAAATAGATGAGAACTCATATAGACCATGTATAAAACAATTCTCCAACAGAGTTGTTCATGTAGAAAATGTATCTTAGATCCAGTTATTCCTTAATTCGCGTTTAGAGCACATTAAACAGTGTATGAATACTATGTTGTTTCCTTAAAGTAGCCTAGAATGGGAAATTTGTGAAATACAAGGCAGAATACACTTGAAATAGAGATATAAACACATTTAGCAGCTGTGGAAAGCCTTACAATTCACTGAAATGTATCATTAAACTCTTTTAAATGGGTGAAAGACAAACTTCACGAGCTTTTCAGGTTCATAACAGTTTTTAGGTAGTTGTTTTTCCATGTTCCCAATGTTTATACCTGGACAAGGAGACCGGATGTCAGAAACTACAAGAAAATATCAGTAATTCTGGGACAATGACAATAAATAGATATGAACTTGCATAGAACAATTAAAAACACTTCTCCAACTGAGTTGTTTATGTAGAAAAGGTATCTTAGATCCAGGAATTCCTTAATTCGCGTTTAGAGCACATTAAACAGTGTATGAATCCTATCTTGTTTCCTTGAAGTAGCCTAGAATGGTAAATGTGTGAAATACAAGGCAGAATACACTTGAAATAGAGATATAAACACATTTAGCAGCTATGGAAAGCCTCACACTTCACTGAAATGTGTCATTAAACTCTTTTACATAGGTGAGAGAAAATGTTCCCGAGCTTTTGAGGATTAACAGTGTTTAGGTAGTTGTTTTTCCATGTTCCCAATGTTTATACCTGGACAAGAAGGCCGAATGTTAGAAACTACAAGAAAACATCAGTAATTCTGGGAAAATGACAATAAATAGATGAGAACTTGCATGGAACAATTAAAAACACTTCTCCAACTGAGTTGTTCATGTAGAAAAGGTATCTTAGATCCAGTTATTCCTTAATTCGCGTTTAGAGCACATTAAACAGTGTATGAATCCTTTGTTGTTTCCTTAAAGTAGCCTACAATGGGAAATTTGTGAAATACAAGGCAGAATACACTTGAAATAGAGATATAAACACATTTAGCAGCTGTGGAAAGCCTTACAATTCACTGAAATGTATCATTAAACTATTTTATATAGGTGAGACACAAACTTCACGAGCTTCTCAGGTTCATAACAGTGTTTAGGTAGTTGTTTGTCCATGTTCCCAATGTTTATTCCTGGACAAGAAGGCCGAATGTTAGAAACTACAAGAAAACATCAGTAATTCTTTGAAAATGACAATAAATAGACGAGAACTTGCATAGAACTTGTACAAAACCCATCTCCAACTGAGTTGTTCTTGTAGAAAAGGTATCTTAGGTCCAGGAATTCCTAAATTCGGGTTTTGAGCACATCAAACAGTGTATGAATCCTATGTTGTTTCCTTAAAGAACCTAGAATGGTAAATGTATGAAATACAAGGCAGAATACACTTGAAATAGAGATATAAACACATTTAGCAGCTGTGGAAAGCCTTACACTACACTGAAATGTATCAGTAAACTCTATTACAAAGGTGAGAGACGATGTTCCCGAGCTTTTCATGTTCATAACACTGTTTAGGTAGTTGTTGGTCCATGTTCACAACGTTTATACCTGGACAAGAAGGCCTAATGTTAGAAACTACAAGAAAACATCAGTAATTCTGAGCAAATGACAATAAATAGATGAGAACTCATATAGACCATGTATAAAACAATTCTCCAACAGAGTTGTTCATGTAGAAAAGGTATCTTAGATCCAGTTATTCCTTAATTCGCGTTTAGAGCACATTAAACAGTGTATGAATACTATGTTGTTTCCTTAAAGTAGCCTAGAATGGGAAATTTGTGAAATACAAGGCAGAATACACTTGAAATAGAGATATAAACACATTTAGCAGCTGTGGAAAGCCTTACAATTCACTGAAATGTATCATTAAACTCTTTTAAATGGGTGAAAGACAAACTTCACGAGCTTTTCAGGTTCATAACAGTTTTTAGGTAGTTGTTTTTCCATGTTCCCAATGTTTATACCTGGACAAGAAGACCGGATGTCAGAAACTACAAGAAAATATCAGTAATTCTGGGAAAATGAAAATAAATAGACGAGAACTTGCATAGAACTTGTACAAAACCCATCTCCAACTGAGTTGTTCATGTAGAAAAGGTATCTTAGGTCCAGGAATTCCTAAATTCGGGTTTTGAGCACATTAAACAGTGTATGAATCCTATGTTGTTTCCTTAAAGAACCTAGAATGGTAAATGTATGAAATACAAGGCAGAATACACTTGAAATAGAGATATAAACACATTTAGCAGCTTTGGAAAGCCTTACACTACACTGAAATGTATCAGTAAACTCTATAACAAAGGTGAGAGACAATGTTCCCGAGCTTTTCATGTTCATAACACTGTTTAGGTAGTTGTTGGTCCATGTTCACAACGTTTATACCTGGACAAGAAGGCCTAATGTTAGAAACTACAAGAAAACATCAGTAATTCTGAGCAAATGACAATAAATAGATGAGAACTCATATAGACCATGTATAAAACAATTCTCCAACAGAGTTGTTCATGTAGAAAAGGTATCTTAGATCCAGTTATTCCTTAATTCGCGTTTAGAGCACATTAAACAGTGTATGAATACTATGTTGTTTCCTTAAAGTAGCCTAGAATGGGAAATTTGTGAAATACAAGGCAGAATACACTTGAAATAGAGATATAAACACATTTAGCAGCTGTGGAAAGCCTTACAATTCACTGAAATGTATCATTAAACTCTTTTAAATGGGTGAAAGACAAACTTCACGAGCTTTTCAGGTTCATAACAGTTTTTAGGTAGTTGTTTTTCCATGTTCCCAATGTTTATACCTGGACAAGAAGACCGGATGTCAGAAACTACAAGAAAATATCAGTAATTCTGGGAAAATGACAATAAATAGATATGAACTTGCATAGAACAATTAAAAACACTTCTCCAACTGAGTTGTTTATGTAGAAAAGGTATCTTAGATCCAGGAATTCCTTAATTCGCGTTTAGAGCACATTAAACAGTGTATGAATCCTATGTTGTTTCCTTGAAGTAGCCTAGAATGGTAAATGTGTGAAATACAAGGCAGAATACACTTGAAATAGAGATATAAACACATTTAGCAGCTATGGAAAGCCTCACACTTCACTGAAATGTGTCATTAAACTCTTTTACATAGGTGAGAGAAAATGTTCCCGAGCTTTTGAGGTTTATAACAGTGTTTAGGTAGTTGTTTTTCCATGTTCCCAATGTTTATACCTGGACAAGAAGGCCGAATGTTAGAAACTACAAGAAAACATCAGTAATTCTGGGAAAATGACAATAAATAGATGAGAACTTGCATGGAACAATTAAAAACACTTCTCCAACTGAGTTGTTCATGTAGAAAAGGTATCTTAGATCCAGTTATTCCTTAATTCGCGTTTAGAGCACATTAAACAGTGTATGAATCCTTTGTTGTTTCCTTAAAGTAGCCTACAATGGGAAATTTGTGAAATAGAAGGCAGAATACACTTGAAATAGAGATATAAACACATTTAGCAGCTGTGGAAAGCCTTACAATTCACTGAAATGTATCATTAAACTCTTTTATATAGGTGAGACACAAACTTCACGAGCTTCTCAGGTTCATAACAGTGTTTAGGTAGTTGTTTGTCCATGTTCCCAATGTTTATTCCTGGACAAGAAGGCCGAATGTTAGAAACTACAAGAAAACATCAGTAATTCTTTGAAAATGACAATAAATAGACGAGAACTTGCATAGAACTTGTACAAAACCCATCTCCAACTGAGTTGTTCATGTAGAAAAGGTATCTTAGGTCCAGGAATTCCTAAATTCGGGTTTTGAGCACATCAAACAGTGTATGAATCCTATGTTGTTTCCTTAAAGAACCTAGAATGGTAAATGTATGAAATACAAGGCAGAATACACTTGAAATAGAGATATAAACACATTTAGCAGCTGTGGAAAGCCTTACACTACACTGAAATGTATCAGTAAACTCTATAACAAAGGTGAGAGACAATGTTCCCGAGCTTTTCATGTTCATAACACTGTTTAGGTAGTTGTTGGTCCATGTTCACAACGTTTATACCTGGACAAGAAGGCCTAATGTTAGAAACTACAAGAAAACATCAGTAATTCTGAGCAAATGACAATAAATAGATGAGAACTCATATAGACCATGTATAAAACAATTCTCCAACAGAGTTGTTCATGTAGAAAAGGTATCTTAGATCCAGTTATTCCTTAATTCGCGTTTAGAGCACATTAAACAGTGTATGAATACTATGTTGTTTCCTTAAAGTAGCCTAGAATGGGAAATTTCTGAAATACCAGGCAGAATACACTTGAAATAGAGATATAAACACATTTAGCAGCTGTGGAAAGCCTTACAATTCACTGAAATGTATCATTAAACTCTTTTAAATGGGTGAAAGACAAACTTCACGAGCTTTTCAGGTTCATAACAGTTTTTAGTTAGTTGTTTTTCCATGTTCCCAATGTTTATACCTGGACAAGAAGACCGGATGTCAGAAACTACAAGAAAATATCAGTAATTCTGGGAAAATGAAAATAAATAGACGAGAACTTGCATAGAACTTGTACAAAACCCATCTCCAACTGAGTTGTTCATGTAGAAAAGGTATCTTAGGTCCAGGAATTCTTAAATTCGGGTTTTGAGCACATTAAACAGTGTATGAATCCTATGTTGTTTCCTTAAAGAACCTAGAATGGTAAATGTATGAAATACAAGGCAGAATACACTTGAAATAGAGATATAAACACATTTAGCAGCTTTGGAAAGCCTTACACTACACTGAAATGTATCAGTAAACTCTATAACAAAGGTGAGAGACAATGTTCCCGAGCTTTTCATGTTCATAACACTGTTTAGGTAGTTGTTGGTCCATGTTCACAACGTTTATACCTGGACAAGAAGGCCTAATGTTAGAAACTACAAGAAAACATCAGTAATTCTGAGAAAATGACAATAAATAGATGAGAACTCATATAGACCATGTATAAATCAATTCTCCAACAGAGTTGTTAATGTAGAAAAGGTATCTTAGATCCAGTTATTCCTTAATTCGCGTTTAGAGCACATTAAACAGTGTATGAATACCATGTTGTTTCCTTAAAGTAGCCTAGAATGGGAAATTTGTGAAATACAAGGCAGAATACACTTGAAATAGAGATATAAACACATTTAGCAGCTGTGGAAAGCCTTACAATTCACTGAAATGTATCATTAAACTCTTTTAAATGGGTGAAAGACAAACTTCACGAGCTTTTCAGGTTCATAACAGTTTTTAGGTAGTTGTTTTTCCATGTTCCCAATGTTTATACCTGGACAAGAAGACCGGATGTCAGAAACTACAAGAAAATATCAGTAATTCTGGGAAAATGACAATAAATAGATATGAACTTGCATAGAACAATTAAAAACACTTCTCCAACTGAGTTGTTTATGTAGAAAAGGTATCTTAGATCCAGGAATTCCTTAATTCGCGTTTAGAGCACATTAAACAGTGTATGAATCCTATGTTGTTTCCTTGAAGTAGCCTAGAATGGTAAATGTGTGAAATACAAGGCAGAATACACTTGAAATAGAGATATAAACACATTTAGCAGCTATGGAAAGCCTCACACTTCACTGAAATGTGTCATTAAACTCTTTTACATAGGTGAGAGAAAATGTTCCCGAGCTTTTGAGGTTTATAACAGTGTTTAGGTAGTTGTTTTTCCATGTTCCCAATGTTTATACCTGGACAAGAAGGCCGAATGTTAGAAACTACAAGAAAACATCAGTAACTCTGGGAAAATGACAATAAATAGATGAGAACTTGCATGGAACAATTAAAAACACTTCTCCAACTGAGTTGTTCATGTAGAAAAGGTATCTTAGATCCAGTTATTCCTTAATTCGCGTTTAGAGCACATTAAACAGTGTATGAATCCTTTGTTGTTTCCTTAAAGTAGCCTACAATGGGAAATTTGTGAAATACAAGGCAGAATACACTTGAAATAGAGATATAAACACATTTAGCAGCTGTGGAAAGCCTTACAATTCACTGAAATGTATCATTAAACTCTTTTATATAGGTGAGACACAAACTTCACGAGCTTCTCAGGTTCATAACAGTGTTTAGGTAGTTGTTTGTCCATGTTCCCAATGTTTATTCCTGGACAAGAAGGCCGAATGTTAGAAACTACAAGAAAACATCAGTAATTCTTTGAAAATGACAATAAATAGACGAGAACTTACATAGAACTTGTACAAAACCCATCTCCAACTGAGTTGTTCCTGTAGAAAAGGTATCTTAGGTCCAGGAATTCCTAAATTCGGGTTTTGAGCACATTAAACAGTGTATGAATCCTATGTTGTTTCCTTAAAGAACCTAGAATGGTAAATGTATGAAATACAAGGCAGAATACACTTGAAATAGAGATATAAACACATTTAGCAGCTTTGGAAAGCCTTACACTACACTGAAATGTATCAGTAAACTCTATAACAAAGGTGAGAGACAATGTTCCCGAGCTTTTCATGTTCATAACACTGTTTAGGTAGTTGTTGGTCCATGTTCACAACGTTTATACCTGGACAAGAAGGCCTAATGTTAGAAACTACAAGAAAACATCAGTAATTCTGAGCAAATGACAATAAATAGATGAGAACTCATATAGACCATGTATAAAACAATTCTCCAACAGAGTTGTTCATGTAGAAAAGGTATCTTAGATCCAGTTATTCCTTAATTCGCGTTTAGAGCACATTAAACAGTGTATGAATACTATGTTGTTTCCTTAAAGTAGCCTAGAATGGGAAATTTGTGAAATACAAGGCAGAATACACTTGAAATAGAGATATAAACACATTTAGCAGCTGTGGAAAGCCTTACAATTCACTGAAATGTATCATTAAACTCTTTTAAATGGGTGAAAGACAAACTTCACGAGCTTTTCAGGTTCATAACAGTTTTTAGGTAGTTGTTTTTCCATGTTCCCAATGTTTATACCTGGACAAGAAGACCGGATGTCAGAAACTACAAGAAAATATCAGTAATTCTGGGAAAATGACAATAAATAGATATGAACTTGCATAGAACAATTAAAAACACTTCTCCAACTGAGTTGTTTATGTAGAAAAGGTATCTTATATCCAGGAATTCCTTAATTCGCGTTTAGAGCACATTAAACAGTGTATGAATCCTATGTTGTTTCCTTGAAGTAGCCTAGAATGGTAAAAGTGTGAAATACAAGGCAGAATACACTTGAAATAGAGATATAAACACATTTAGCAGCTATGGAAAGCCTTACACTTCACTGAAATGTATCGTTAAACTCTTTTACATAGGTGAGAGACAAAATTCACGAGCTTTGCAGGTTCATAACAGTGTTTAGGTAGTTGTTTGTCCATGTTCCCAATGTTTATACCTGGACAAGAAGGCCGAATGTTAGAAACTACAAGAAAACATCAGTAATTCTGGGAAAATGACAATAAATAGATGAGAACTTGCATGGAACAATTAAAAACACTTCTCCAACTGAGTTGTTCATGTAGAAAAGGTATCTTAGATCCAGTTATTCCTTAATTCGCGTTTAGAGCACATTAAACAGTGTATGAATCCTATGTTGTTTCCTTAAAGTAGCCTACAATGGGAAATTTGTGAAATACAAGGCAGAATACACTTGAAATAGAGATATAAACACATTTTTCAGCTGTGGAAAGCCTTACAATTCACTGAAAGATATCATTAAACTCTTTTATATAGGTGAGAGACTAACTTCACGAGCTCTTCAGGTTCATAACAGTGTTTAGGTAGTTGTTTTTCCATGTTCCCAATGTTTATACCTGGACAAGAAGACCGAATGTTAGAAACTACAAGAAAACATCAGTAATTCTTTGAAAATGACAATAAATAGATGAGAACTTGGATAGAACATGTACAAAACACACCTCCAACTGAGTTGTTCATGTAGAAAACGTATCTTAGGTCCAGGAATTCCTAAATTCGGGTTTCAAGCACATTAAACAGTGTATGAATCCTATGTTGTTTCCTTAAAGTAGCCTAGAATGGGAAATTTGTGAAATACAAGTCTGAATACACTTGAAATAGAGATATAAACACATTTAGCAGCTGTGGAAAGCCTTACACTACACTGAAATGTATCAGTAAACTCTATAACAAAGGTGAGAGACAATGTTCCCGAGCTTTTCATGTTCATAACACTGTTTAGGTAGTTGTTGGTCCATGTTCACAACGTTTATACCTGGACAAGAAGGCCTAATGTTAGAAACTACAAGAAAACATCAATAATTCTGAGAAAATGACAATAAATAGATGAGAACTCATATAGACCATGTATAAAACAATTCTCCAACAGAGTTGTTCATGTAGAAAAGGTATCTTAGATCCAATTATTCCTTAATTCGCGTTTAGAGCACATTAAACAGTGTATGAATACTATGTTGTTTCCTTAAAGTAGCCTAGAATGGGAAATTTGTGAAATACAAGGCAGAATACACTTCAAATAGAGATATAAACACATTTAGCAGCTGTGGAAAGCCTTACAATTCACTGAAATGTATCATTAAACTCTTTTAAATGGGTGAAAGACAAACTTCACGAGCTTTTCAGGTTCATAACAGTTTTTAGGTAGTTGTTTTTCCATGTTCCCAATGTTTATACCTGGACAAGAAGACCGGATGTCAGAAACTACAAGAAAATATCAGTAATTCTGGGAAAATGACAATAAATAGATATGAACTTGCATAGAACAATTAAAAACACTTCTCCAACTGAGTTGTTTATGTAGAAAAGGTATCTTAGATCCAGGAATTCCTTAATTCGCGTTTAGAGCACATTAAACAGTGTATGAATCCTATGTTGTTTCCTTGAAGTAGCCTAGAATGGTAAATGTGTGAAATACAAGGCAGAATACACTTGAAATAGAGATATAAACACATTTAGCAGCTATGGAAAGCCTCACACTTCACTGAAATGTGTCATTAAACTCTTTTACATAGGTGAGAGAAAATGTTCCCGAGCTTTTGAGGTTTATAACAGTGTTTAGGTAGTTGTTTTTCCATGTTCCCAATGTTTATACCTGGACAAGAAGGCCGAATGTTAGAAACTACAAGAAAACATCAGTAATTCTGGGAAAATGACAATAAATAGATGAGAACTTGCATGGAACAATTAAAAACACTTCTCCAACTGAGTTGTTCATGTAGAAAAGGTATCTTAGATCCAGTTATTCCTTAATTCGCGTTTAGAGCACATTAAACAGTGTATGAATCCTTTGTTGTTTCCTTAAAGTAGCCTACAATGGGAAATTTGTGAAATACAAGGCAGAATACACTTGAAATAGAGATATAAACACATTTAGCAGCTGTGGAAAGCCTTACAATTCACTGAAATGTATCATTAAACTCTTTTATATAGGTGAGACACAAACTTCACGAGCTTCTCAGGTTCATAACAGTGTTTAGGTAGTTGTTTGTCCATGTTCCCAATGTTTATTCCTGGACAAGAAGGCCGAATGTTAGAAACTACAAGAAAACATCAGTAATTCTTTGAAAATGACAATAAATAGACGAGAACTTGCATAGAACTTGTACAAAACCCATCTCCAACTGAGTTGTTCATGTAGAAAAGGTATCTTAGGTCCAGGAATTCCTAAATTCGGGTTTTGAGCACATTAAACAGTGTATGAATCCTATGTTGTTTCCTTAAAGAACCTAGAATGGTAAATGTATGAAATACAAGGCAGAATACACTTGAAATAGAGATATAAACACATTTAGCAGCTTTGGAAAGCCTTACACTACACTGAAATGTATCAGTAAACTCTATAACAAAGGTGAGAGACAATGTTCCCGAGCTTTTCATGTTCATAACACTGTTTAGGTAGTTGTTGGTCCATGTTCACAACGTTTATACCTGGACAAGAAGGCCTAATGTTAGAAACTACAAGAAAACATCAGTAATTCTGAGAAAATGACAATAAATAGATGAGAACTCATATAGACCATGTATAAAACAATTCTCCAACAGAGTTGTTCATGTAGAAAAGGTATCTTAGATCCAGTTATTCCTTAATTCGCGTTTAGAGCACATTAAACAGTGTATGAATACTATGTTGTTTCCTTAAAGTAGCCTAGAATGGGAAATTTGTGAAATACAAGGCAGAATACACTTGAAATAGAGATATAAACACATTTAGCAGCTGTGGAAAGCCTTACAATTCACTGAAATGTATCATTAAACTCTTTTAAATGGGTGAAAGACAAACTTCACGAGCTTTTCAGGTTCATAACAGTTTTTAGGTAGTTGTTTTTCCATGTTCCCAATGTTTATACCTGGACAAGGAGACCGGATGTCAGAAACTACAAGAAAATATCAGTAATTCTGGGAAAATGACAATAAATAGATATGAACTTGCATAGAACAATTAAAAACACTTCTCCAACTGAGTTGTTTATGTAGAAAAGGTATCTTAGATCCAGGAATTCCTTAATTCGCGTTTAGAGCACATTAAACAGTGTATGAATCCTATGTTGTTTCCTTGAAGTAGCCTAGAATGGTAAATGTGTGAAATACAAGGCAGAATACACTTGAAATAGAGATATAAACACATTTAGCAGCTATGGAAAGCCTCACACTTCACTGAAATGTGTCATTAAACTCTTTTACATAGGTGAGAGAAAATGCTCCCGAGCTTTTGAGGTTTATAACAGTGTTTAGGTAGTTGTTTTTCCATGTTCCCAATGTTTATACCTGGACAAGAAGGCCGAATGTTAGAAACTACAAGAAAACATCAGTAATTCTGAGCAAATGACAATAAATAGATGAGAACTCATATAGACCATGTATAAAACAATTCTCCAACAGAGTTGTTCATGTAGAAAAGGTATCTTAGATCCAGTTATTCCTTAATTCGTTTAGAGCACATTAAACAGTGTATGAATACTATGTTGTTTCCTTAAAGTAGCCTAGAATGGGAAATTTGTGAAATACAAGGCAGAATACACTTGAAATAGAGATATAAACACATTTAGCAGCTGTGGAAAGCCTTACAATTCACTGAAATGTATCATTAAACTCTTTTAAATGGGTGAAAGACAAACTTCTCGAGCTTTTCAGGTTCATAACAGTTTTTAGGTAGTTGTTTTTCCATGTTCCCAATGTTTATACCTGGACAAGAAGACCGGATGTCAGAAACTACAAGAAAATATCAGTAATTCTGGGAAAATGAAAATAAATAGACGAGAACTTGCATAGAACTTGTACAAAACCCATCTCCAACTGAGTTGTTCATGTAGAAAAGGTATCTTAGGTCCAGGAATTCCTAAATTCGGGTTTTGAGCACATTAAACAGTGTATGAATCCTATGTTGTTTCCTTAAAGAACCTAGAATGGTAAATGTATGAAATACAAGGCAGAATACACTTGAAATAGAGATATAAACACATTTAGCAGCTTTGGAAAACCTTACACTACACTGAAATGTATCAGTAAACTCTATAACAAAGGTGAGAGACAATGTTCCCGAGCTTTTCATGTTCATAACACTGTTTAGGTAGTTGTTGGTCCATGTTCACAACGTTTATACCTGGACAAGAAGGCCTAATGTTAGAAACTACAAGAAAACATCAGTAATTCTGAGAAAATGACAATAAATAGATGAGAACTCATATAGACCATGTATAAATCAATTCTCCAACAGAGTTGTTAACGTAGAAAAGGTATCTTAGATCCAGTTATTCCTTAATTCGCGTTTAGAGCACATTAAACAGTGTATGAATACCATGTTGTTTCCTTAAAGTAGCCTAGAATGGGAAATTTGTGAAATACAAGGCAGAATACACTTGAAATAGAGATATAAACACATTTAGCAGCTGTGGAAAGCCTTACAATTCACTGAAATGTATCATTAAACTCTTTTAAATGGGTGAAAGACAAACTTCACGAGCTTTTCAGGTTCATAACAGTTTTTAGGTAGTTGTTTTTCCATGTTCCCAATGTTTATACCTGGACAAGAAGACCGGATGTCAGAAACTACAAGAAAATATCAGTAATTCTGGGAAAATGACAATAAATAGATATGAACTTGCATAGAACAATTAAAAACACTTCTCCAACTGAGTTGTTTATGTAGAAAAGGTATCTTAGATCCAGGAATTCCTTAATTCGCGTTTAGAGCACATTAAACAGTGTATGAATCCTATGTTGTTTCCTTGAAGTAGCCTAGAATGGTAAATGTGTGAAATACAAGGCAGAATACACTTGAAATAGAGATATAAACACATTTAGCAGCTATGGAAAGCCTCACACTTCACTGAAATGTGTCATTAAACTCTTTTACATAGGTGAGAGAAAATGTTCCCGAGCTTTTGAGGTTTATAACAGTGTTTAGGTAGTTGTTTTTCCATGTTCCCAATGTTTATACCTGGACAAGAAGGCCGAATGTTAGAAACTACAAGAAAACATCAGTAACTCTGGGAAAATGACAATAAATAGATGAGAACTTGCATGGAACAATTAAAAACACTTCTCCAACTGAGTTGTTCATGTAGAAAAGGTATCTTAGATCCAGTTATTCCTTAATTCGCGTTTAGAGCACATTAAACAGTGTATGAATCCTTTGTTGTTTCCTTAAAGTAGCCTACAATGGGAAATTTGTGAAATACAAGGCAGAATACACTTGAAATAGAGATATAAACACATTTAGCAGCTTTGGAAAGCCATACAATTCACTGAAATGTATCATTAAACTCTTTTATATAGGTGAGACACAAACTTCACGAGCTTCTCAGGTTCATAACAGTGTTTAGGTAGTTGTTTGTCCATGTTCCCAATGTTTATTCCTGGACAAGAAGGCCGAATGTTAGAAACTACAAGAAAACATCAGTAATTCTTTGAAAATGACAATAAATAGACGAGAACTTGCATAGAACTTGTACAAAACCCATCTCCAACTGAGTTGTTCCTGTAGAAAAGGTATCTTAGGTCCAGGAATTCCTAAATTCGGGTTTCGAGCACATTAAACAGTGTATGAATCCTATGTTGTTTCCTTAAAGAACCTAGAATGGTAAATGTATGAAATACAAGGCAGAATACACTTGAAATAGAGATATAAACACATTTAGCAGCTTTGGAAAGCCTTACACTACACTGAAATGTATCAGTAAACTCTATAACAAAGGTGAGAGACAATGTTCCCGAGCTTTTCATGTTCATAACACTGTTTAGGTAGTTGTTGGTCCATGTTCACAACGTTTATACCTGGACAAGAAGGCCTAATGTTAGAAACTACAAGAAAACATCAGTAATTCTGAGCAAATGACAATAAATAGATGAGAACTCATATAGACCATGTATAAAACAATTCTCCAACAGAGTTGTTCATGTAGAAAAGGTATCTTAGATCCAGTTATTCCTTAATTCGCGTTTAGAGCACATTAAACAGTGTATGAATACTATGTTGTTTCCTTAAAGTAGCCTAGAATGGGAAATTTGTGAAATACAAGGCAGAATACACTTGAAATAGAGATATAAACACATTTAGCAGCTGTGGAAAGCCTTACAATTCACTGAAATGTATCATTAAACTCTTTTAAATGGGTGAAAGACAAACTTCACGAGCTTTTCAGGTTCATAACAGTTTTTAGGTAGTTGTTTTTCCATGTTCCCAATGTTTATACCTGGACAAGAAGACCGGATGTCAGAAACTACAAGAAAATATCAGTAATTCTGGGAAAATGACAATAAATAGATATGAACTTGCATAGAACAATTAAAAACACTTCTCCAACTGAGTTGTTTATGTAGAAAAGGTATCTTAGATCCAGGAATTCCTTAATTCGCGTTTAGAGCACATTAAACAGTGTATGAATCCTATGTTGTTTCCTTGAAGTAGCCTAGAATGGTAAAAGTGTGAAATACAAGGCAGAATACACTTGAAATAGAGATATAAACACATTTAGCAGCTATGGAAAGCCTTACACTTCACTGAAATGTATCGTTAAACTCTTTTACATAGGTGAGAGACAAAATTCACGAGCTTTGCAGGTTCATAACAGTGTTTAGGTAGTTGTTTGTCCATGTTCCCAATGTTTATACCTGGACAAGAAGGCCGAATGTTAGAAACTACAAGAAAACATCAGTAATTCTTTGAAAATGACAATAAATAGATGAGAACTTGGATAGAACATGTACAAAACACACCTCCAACTGAGTTGTTCATGTAGAAAACGTATCTTAGGTCCAGGAATTCCTAAATTCGGGTTTCAAGCACATTAAACAGTGTATGAATCCTATGTTGTTTCCTTAAAGTAGCCTAGAATGGGAAATTTGTGAAATACAAGTCTGAATACACTTGAAATAGAGATATAAACACATTTAGCAGCTGTGGAAAGCCTTACAATTCACTGAAATGTATCATTAAACTCTTTTATATAGGTGAGACAGAAACTTCACGAGGTTCTCAGGTTCATAACAGTGTTTAGGTAGTTGTTTGTCCATGTTCCCAATGTTTATACCTGGACAAGAAGGCCGAATGTTAGAAACTACAAGAAAACATCAGTAATTCTGGGAAAATGACAATAAATACATGAGAACTTGCATAGAACTTGTACAAAACCCATCTCCAACTGAGTTGTTCATGTAGAAAAGGTATCTTAGGTCCAGGAATTCCTAAATTCGGGTTTTGAGCACATTAAACAGTGTATGAATCCTATGTTGTTTCCTTAAAGAACCTAGAATGGTAAATGTATGAAATACAAGGCAGAATACACTTGAAATAGAGATATAAACACATTTAGCAGCTGTGGAAAGCCTTACACTACACTGAAATGTATCAGTAAACTCTATAACAAAGGTGAGAGACAATGTTCCCGAGCTTTTCATGTTCATAACACTGTTTAGGTAGTTGTTGGTCCATGTTCACAACGTTTATACCTGGACAAGAAGGCCTAATGTTAGAAACTACAAGAAAACATCAGTAATTCTGAGCAAATGACAATAAATAGATGAGAACTCATATAGACCATGTATAAAACAATTCTCCAACAGAGTTGTTCATGTAGAAAAGGTATCTTAGATCCAGTTATTCCTTAATTCGCGTTTAGAGCACATTAAACAGTGTATGAATACTATGTTGTTTCCTTAAAGTAGCCTAGAATGGGAAATTTGTGAAATACAAGGCAGAATACACTTGAAATAGAGATATAAACACATTTAGCAGCTGTGGAAAGCCTTACAATTCACTGAAATGTATCATTAAACTCTTTTATATAGGTGAGACACAAACTTCACGAGCTTCTCAGGTTCATAACAGTGTTTAGGTAGTTGTTTGTCCATGTTCCCAATGTTTATACCTGGACAAGAAGGCCGAATGTTAGAAACTACAAGAAAACATCAGTAATTCTTTGAAAATGACAATAAATAGACGAGAACTTGCATAGAACTTGTACAAAACCCATCTCCAACTGAGTTGTTCATGTAGAAAAGGTATCTTAGGTCCAGGAATTCCTAAATTCGGGTTTTGAGCACATTAAACAGTGTATGAATCCTATGTTGTTTCCTTAAAGAACCTAGAATGGTAAATGTATGAAATACAAGGCAGAATACACTTGAAATAGAGATATAAACACATTTAGCAGCTTTGGAAAGCCTTACACTACACTGAAATGTATCAGTAAACTCTATAACAAAGGTGAGAGACAATGTTCCCGAGCTTTTCATGTTCATAACACTGTTTAGGTAGTTGTTGGTCCATGTTCACAACGTTTATACCTGGACAAGAAGGCCTAATGTTAGAAACTACAAGAAAACATCAGTAATTCTGAGAAAATGACAATAAATAGATGAGAACTCATATAGACCATGTATAAAACAATTCTCCAACAGAGTTGTTCATGTAGAAAAGGTATCTTAGATCCAGTTATTCCTTAATTCGCGTTTAGAGCACATTAAACAGTGTATGAATACTATGTTGTTTCCTTAAAGTAGCCTAGAATGGGAAATTTGTGAAATACAAGGCAGAATACACTTGAAATAGAGATATAAACACATTTAGCAGCTGTGGAAAGCCTTACAATTCACTGAAATGTATCATTAAACTCTTTTAAATGGGTGAAAGACAAACTTCACGAGCTTTTCAGGTTCATAACAGTTTTTAGGTAGTTGTTTTTCCATGTTCCCAATGTTTATACCTGGACAAGGAGACCGGATGTCAGAAACTACAAGAAAATATCAGTAATTCTGGGAAAATGACAATAAATAGATATGAACTTGCATAGAACAATTAAAAACACTTCTCCAACTGAGTTGTTTATGTAGAAAAGGTATCTTAGATCCAGGAATTCCTTAATTCGCGTTTAGAGCACATTAAACAGTGTATGAATCCTATGTTGTTTCCTTGAAGTAGCCTAGAATGGTAAATGTGTGAAATACAAGGCAGAATACACTTGAAATAGAGATATAAACACATTTAGCAGCTATGGAAAGCCTCACACTTCACTGAAATGTGTCATTAAACTCTTTTACATAGGTGAGAGAAAATGTTCCCGAGCTTTTGAGGTTTATAACAGTGTTTAGGTAGTTGTTTTTCCATGTTCCCAATGTTTATACCTGGACAAGAAGGCCGAATGTTAGAAACTACAAGAAAACATCAGTAATTCTGGGAAAATGACAATAAATAGATGAGAACTTGCATGGAACAATTAAAAACACTTCTCCAACTGAGTTGTTCATGTAGAAAAGGTATCTTAGATCCAGTTATTCCTTAATTCGCGTTTAGAGCACATTAAACAGTGTATGAATCCTTTGTTGTTTCCTTAAAGTAGCCTACAATGGGAAATTTGTGAAATACAAGGCAGAATACACTTGAAATAGAGATATAAACACATTTAGCAGCTGTGGAAAGCCTTACAATTCACTGAAATGTATCATTAAACTCTTTTATATAGGTGAGACACAAACTTCACGAGCTTCTCAGGTTCATAACAGTGTTTAGGTAGTTGTTTGTCCATGTTCCCAATGTTTATTCCTGGACAAGAAGGCCGAATGTTAGAAACTACAAGAAAACATCAGTAATTCTTTGAAAATGACAATAAATAGACGAGAACTTGCATAGAACTTGTACAAAACCCATCTCCAACTGAGTTGTTCCTGTAGAAAAGGTATCTTAGGTCCAGGAATTCCTAAATTCGGGTTTTGAGCACATCAAACAGTGTATGAATCCTATGTTGTTTCCTTAAAGAACCTAGAATGGTAAATGTATGAAATACAAGGCAGAATACACTTGAAATAGAGATATAAACACATTTAGCAGCTGTGGAAAGCCTTACACTACACTGAAATGTATCAGTAAACTCTATAACAAAGGTGAGAGACAATGTTCCCGAGCTTTTCATGTTCATAACACTGTTTAGGTAGTTGTTGGTCCATGTTCACAACGTTTATACCTGGACAAGAAGGCCTAATGTTAGAAACTACAAGAAAACATCAGTAATTCTGAGAAAATGACAATAAATAGATGAGAACTCATATAGACCATGTATAAAACAATTCTCCAACAGAGTTGTTCATGTAGAAAAGGTATCTTAGATCCAGTTATTCCTTAATTCGCGTTTAGAGCACATTAAACAGTGTATGAATACTATGTTGTTTCCTTAAAGTAGCCTAGAATGGGAAATTTGTGAAATACAAGGTAGAATACACTTGAAATAGAGATATAAACACATTTAGCAGCTGTGGAAAGCCTTACAATTCACTGAAATGTATCATTAAACTCTTTTAAATGGGTGAAAGACAAACTTCACGAGCTTTTCAGGTTCATAACAGTTTTTAGGTAGTTGTTTTTCCATGTTCCCAATGTTTATACCTGGACAAGAAGACCGGATGTCAGAAACTACAAGAAAATATCAGTAATTCTGGGAAAATGACAATAAATAGATATGAACTTGCATAGAACAATTAAAAACACTTCTCCAACTGAGTTGTTTATGTAGAAAAGGTATCTTAGATCCAGGAATTCCTTAATTCGCGTTTAGAGCACATTAAACAGTGTATGAATCCTATGTTGTTTCCTTGAAGTAGCCTAGAATGGTAAAAGTGTGAAATACAAGGCAGAATACACTTGAAATAGAGATATAAACACATTTAGCAGCTATGGAAAGCCTTACACTTCACTGAAATGTATCGTTAAACTCTTTTACATAGGTGAGAGACAAAATTCACGAGCTTTGCAGGTTCATAACAGTGTTTAGGTAGTTGTTTGTCCATGTTCCCAATGTTTATACCTGGACAAGAAGGCCGAATGTTAGAAACTACAAGAAAACATCAGTAATTCTGGGAAAATGACAATAAATAGATGAGAACTTGCATGGAACAATTAAAAACACTTCTCCAACTGAGTTGTTCATGTAGAAAAGGTATCTTAGATCCAGTTATTCCTTAATTCGCGTTTAGAGCACATTAAACAGTGTATGAATCCTATGTTGTTTCCTTAAAGTAGCCTACAATGGGAAATTTGTGAAATACAAGGCAGAATACACTTGAAATAGAGATATAAACACATTTTTCAGCTGTGGAAAGCCTTACAATTCACTGAAAGATATCATTAAACTCTTTTATATAGGTGAGAGACTAACTTCACGAGCTCTTCAGGTTCATAACAGTGTTTAGGTAGTTGTTTTTCCATGTTCCCAATGTTTATACCTGGACAAGAAGACCGAATGTTAGAAACTACAAGAAAACATCAGTAATTCTTTGAAAATGACAATAAATAGATGAGAACTTGGATAGAACATGTACAAAACACACCTCCAACTGAGTTGTTCATGTAGAAAACGTATCTTAGGTCCAGGAATTCCTAAATTCGGGTTTCAAGCACATTAAACAGTGTATGAATCCTATGTTGTTTCCTTAAAGTAGCCTAGAATGGGAAATTTGTGAAATACAAGTCTGAA
The DNA here is from genome assembly GCA_963693515.1 of Pipistrellus nathusii. Taxonomy (NCBI): domain Eukaryota; kingdom Metazoa; phylum Chordata; class Mammalia; order Chiroptera; family Vespertilionidae; genus Pipistrellus; species Pipistrellus nathusii. The sequence goes on from CAVNZX010000123.1 coordinate 63,448, forward strand.
TACACTTGAAATAGAGATATAAACACATTTAGCAGCTGTGGAAAGCCTTACAATTCACTGAAATGTATCATTAAACTCTTTTATATAGGTGAGACAGAAACTTCACGAGGTTCTCAGGTTCATAACAGTGTTTAGTTAGTTGTTTGTCCATGTTCCCAATGTTTATACCTGGACAAGAAGGCCGAATGTTAGAAACTACAAGAAAACATCAGTAATTCTTTGAAAATGACAATAAATAGACGAGAACTTGCATAGAACTTGTACAAAACCCATCTCCAACTGAGTTGTTTCATGTAGAAAAGGTATCTTAGGTCCAGGAATTCCTAAATTCGGGTTTTGAGCACATTAAACAGGGTATGAATCCTATGTTGTTTCCTTAAAGAACCTAGAATGGTAAATGTATGAAATACAAGGCAGAATACACTTGAAATAGAGATATAAACACATTTAGCAGCTGTGGAAAGCCTTACACTACACTGAAATGTATCAGTAAACTCTATAACAAAGGTGAGAGACAATGTTCCCGAGCTTTTCATGTTCATAACACTGTTTAGGTAGTTGTTGGTCCATGTTCACAACGTTTATACCTGGACAAGAAGGCCTAATGTTAGAAACTACAAGAAAACATCAGTAATTCTGAGAAAATGACAATAAATAGATGAGAACTCATATAGACCATGTATAAAACAATTCTCCAACAGAGTTGTTCATGTAGAAAAGGTATCTTAGATCCAGTTATTCCTTAATTCGCGTTTAGAGCACATTTAAACAGTGTATGAATACTATGTTGTTTCCTTAAATAGCCTAGAATGGGAAATTTGTGAAATACAAGTCTGAATACACTTGAAATAGAGATATAAACACATTTAGCAGCTGTGGAAAGCCTTACAATTCACTGAAATGTATCATTAAACTCTTTTATATAGGTGAGACACAAACTTCACGAGCTTCTCAGGTTCATAACAGTGTTTAGGTAGTTGTTTGTCCATGTTCCCAATGTTTATACCTGGACAAGAAGGCCGAATGTTAGAAACTACAAGAAAACATCAGTAATTCTTTGAAAATGACAATAAATAGACGAGAACTTGCATAGAACTTGTACAAAACCCATCTCCAACTGAGTTGTTCATGTAGAAAAGGTATCTTAGGTCCAGGAATTCCTAAATTCGGGTTTTGAGCACATTAAACAGTGTATGAATCCTATGTTGTTTCCTTAAAGAACCTAGAATGGTAAATGTATGAAATACAAGGCAGAATACACTTGAAATAGAGATATAAACACATTTAGCAGCTTTGGAAAGCCTTACACTACACTGAAATGTATCAGTAAACTCTATAACAAAGGTGAGAGACAATGTTCCCGAGCTTTTCATGTTCATAACACTGTTTAGGTAGTTGTTGGTCCATG